>CAJQZM010039442.1:0-42272 GCA_907164665.1 Colias nastes
GTATCAGCATTGCACCCGTGCGAAGCCGGGGCGGGTCGCTAGTGTTTAATATAATAACATTAAATGTAACCACTTCAACCTCCATTCGACTTAATAATTGCATTAAGAGGCCGTATCGTTTTTAAGAGTGATTTTGACTTGTTTCTTTAATTCTTTAGGAGCTCGTTTAAAAAAACTAACTACTATGTTATATGAAAGTAATGGTATAATTTAAAATTCTCTAGAATATTCGATTATATAGATTTGCCGTAACAACGTTTGCGCTCCCGTATATAATCGAAAATTCTAGAGAACTTTAAATTATTCCATTTCTTTCATAAAACATATAATATGGATTTTTTTTATTGCAAATTTTTAAGCATTAACCTATCATTTAGTGTGTATTTTTTTTTTTTTTTAACTCTGTTGTAAGAACTAGAAATTCGACGCCATATACGCATAAAATTTCATCAAAGTAAGGCTATTTTAACTTAGATGTTCTTTGAATTTTTCAATAAAAGTACATACATTGCCTCGAACATATTTTAGGATGTCTCAGTGTCTTTACTGTAGTATATTTTATAAGAAAACTTCTTCTATTAAATTCCGTGTAAAATACAAAGACACGAACGTCCCGCATGGAAAAAATTGAAACACGCCTTAGGTTATTGGCTATTAAACAAACTGGACAATGAATATCAATAAATTGTCTCGAACGTATTTTAGATATTGAATGAATCTTTAATTTAAGATATCATCACACATTGTTACTAATTTAGTTTTGTTAAACGAGCTTCTAAAGAATTACAGAAACAAGTAAAAATCACTCTAAAATCGATAAGGACTCTTAATATGATAACATTATAACCACTTGCATCTAACGATCATTTCCCACAGTAAAGCAGTTGAAATCTCAACTTGCCACACTTACATTGCAATAACAATAACGTTTATAGGGCGAGTTAAAAACAATTGTATTTCTTCAGAAGAGCGTAAAGGTAATGGCTGGCTTTAGTCGGGAAATATTTGCAAAAGCAACATTCGACCACAACTCGGAGTGTGTAATTTTACGTAGCTATCTCGTGAAATGCACTCGCGAATGGACAATTACGGTAAATGCTCCATTTCACTTAACAATACTAGGTTGATGTGTCCGGTTGCATACCTGTATTGATGCACAAAATAGCATTAATTGTCGTGATTTCTTTCTATGCTTTGTTCTGTAATGTCCCGTTAAAAATTGGTTCATATCGGGCATGGTTTGATATAACATAATATTATGTAGTTCTTCATTGTAGTATACCTGTGTCCTGTGTATACTAATGCATTAGTGTATCGCCTTTTATGCATAGAAGCATCCTGGGTCCTGAACTGACCTTACCTCCTAAACACAAAATATTTATGTATTCGCCCGTATACTAAAACCACATACTAAATACCCGGGTCTGAAGCGTATTAACAATGATTAAAATATGTATAACTACATATATACCCAACTTTAAACAATTATTGAAATCAATATCTTAGTTAAAAGTGTTATATGTGCAATGTAAATGTTAATATAACGCATGTTTTTTTTGCACACGTCTTTATTTTTAACATTTGCCAAAACATAATTTCAACGAATCATTAAGTCGTCGAAATAGAGCTTTCTGCACTAAAAGCACTAACAAACAACCAAATTGACAGTTAGAATAAACGAATACGCCCAATTCAGAGAATAACTAAAAACGCTGTCACACGTCACTCTGTACAAGGATTGAGCAGAATAGGGTTTTAGCAGTGACGGGTAACAAAATGCGGTGACCTCTCACTCCGCGACGTTTTTCAAACGTCACCTCTTTTTAGATCGTTCAGTAACATTTAAATTACACAATACATACTCATGCGTGACACGTCTGTAAGCTTAGTCGAATACCATTAAGTAAATACGTATTTTACTAACTAAATTAATTTAGCTTTTAATGTTTCAGAATTTACAGGCAGGCTGTAAAATAAACGGCGGTTGTTCACGCGTACGTAAATACGATACTAAATTAATAATTTGAATTTCAAGTGGATTTCGAATTTCTGAATAGATAATATCAATAAAGATACGATCTGAATCGGAGAACAATCAGGCTCGTCGCCGATAATTACGTTGTTTCCATGACCGTTTAAATCTCCCTAATTATTCAGCGTTTAACATGCGCCAGTTCGTTTGCATTATGTAAAAACTGGGTCATATTGAGTTGCATCAGAAGCACGTGAACTGCGTAATTACAGCAGGGCAAACATGTAATTAATTTACGCCGGTTAAACTCACGTATTTTCGGCAAACAAATATGTGGCGACGGACGCCACTCTCAACTCGATACTAACTTTGTATAACTCCGCGGCACAGCCGTCTAAAATTATTATTTACGTTTCGCTCGCTCGACTGTATGAAAGATTAATTTTTAATTAATGTTTTAATCCTAAGCAAATTATGAAATTACGATTTACAGCACGTGTTTTGTTTGTTTCAGGTCTAGCCGAAGTGAAAATATGCAATAATTAGATAAAACTACATTTTACCATACATCACTTGCATGGAATGAAATAGGGTAAATTGAAAGATATGACAAACTTAAAATGTAAATATGCGTGTTTTTATAGCTTTTGTCTAAATGGAAACCCGTCGCGTCTGAATTAGAATGTAAAGCCTAAAGGATCACTTTGTATAAAAAACAATAGTAAATGTAGGGTGTCTAAAAACAGAGTGATAGGCATGACTTCAGCCTTGTATTGTCATTTCCCCATTTAAAACAATAGAAATGCTTTAAGAGCGTGCAGAGAATCATTGTGAGGTGAAAAAAATATACTTCACATTATCGTAACAATTTCCACACGAAAATATGTGTTTGTTTATTTATGATTTTTTTTTAACTTCTGATACGTCATTGTTAGTTATGTTGTTTTCACATTGGATCTCGGGTACATAATATCTAATATTTTCATAAGTTCAATAAAGCGACGTTTCAAAACAACAAAGTCTACTTATAATTGTTATATTCTACAAACAACGAATCAAATAAAGATTCACTCGTTTCTTCGACATGAAAGAAACTAAATTTCTCCACATAAATGAGTGTAAAGTTACAATTTCATTTTTATCTCTCCTACAAGAGAAAGACAATTTCCTCTTGACATTTCACGGGTCTGTTACAATAAAATACAATGTCATACAGTCACGTATTCTTCACATTTATAGCTGTTCAGTTTCAGGTTAATGGTTCGAGATCAAACTGACTGCAGTTTAATGCTGCAAAATTATACTATAAAATTGTCATAATATATCACGGGTGTTTCAGTGTGGTGGCTCGATAGTTAAGGCTTGAGATTGTGAATATAACATCAAGGGATCGAACTTGTAAGTATAATCGCATAAGTAAGTTAAAATTAGCTAAATGTAAACTATGATGAAACGGTTTATGTCCAAGTAGTTATGAAAAAGTTTGATGACATGTTACATCTATCAACCAGGCTAGTATGATACAATGGAAACAAAACAGAATTATAAAAAAAATATAATAGAATCATAAATTAAATATCTGTATATATATTTATACTCTTTTACACCATTTGACCGGTTATATGTTCCAATATAGGAATTCAAAAAGGAATAAAATCTTCCACAATGGAAGACTTAGGGAATGGTATTAAGAGGATTATTCTCTCCTTCTTTGATTTTTTGTATCTTCGGCGTTCATTGAGTTAGTGGAAAATTACTAATGTAGCCCTGAGTTTATAAATACTATAATTTCATTTGAGAAATATTAAATAAATTTTTTGATATATTCTAAATTTAGTAGATAGATATCAAAAACTTTTCTTTTGATATCATTCGTCTTTTATCTAAATCTTATAAAGCTAAAAGGTAAAAAGAAAGCTTATTGTATAATTACAATCTAAATTTATTTTTATAGAAACTTATAAACAGATCATAGGATTATTTAAAAAATTCGTCTGCAAAATATAGACGTATTTTTCACAGATATACATGAACGTCAAGCATGCCAGATGAGAACTGCGGAGAACATTATTCAGGAAAGCAGCAGCCAATCGAAAACTTTGAGACGTGATCTCGAACTAAAAGTAGGGGTTGAACGATGCGTTATTAAAAAACTTTAGGACATCAGGTGGCAAAAAACGATACATATAATTTGGTATTCATTCTGCGAATTCAAATTGTACAAAGAATTATGAATTTATTAGTGTACAAGAGTATCATGATAAGATTATTTGGATTTTGAAAGTATTTCAATGGCAGAAACGAAAATCCTTTGAAATGTTTTATTACCTATAATTGCCTACGCTCTGTCGGAGTATTCAAGTCTAAATTCTCACAGCCGTACAAATAAAAACTTGCTTATTCAAACCTTATGCAATGAATAGATATGATAAGAATAAATAAAGAATAAGGATGTCATAATTTCTTACAAATAAATTTGGAATAACGTCGATGTAACTATGCTCACGCTATGCAATAGGCGCGAAGCGGCAACGTAGCAATTCATTCAAAAAATTATGAAAAACATTGAAATTGTCTACGGTTAAGCCTTGGTGCTGTCATTTTGACGCTCGTTTGACTTCGTCGAATTTGTTGTGAAGTTTCATCATACGATGTTCTGTTTATTTATTTTTTAAATATTTATTTGAAATAATTTAAATATATCATTAAATATGCAAGCAAATGAAAGAGAACGCTATCCAATATCTGGAGTACAGAAGATAAACCCACCTTGAGATAGAGAGTTGCCAAATATGAAATAACTGGTACTCAAAACATACAACTCCAGGCTTAGAAGATTTATATTTTCAACGAAAGTTTATATTATTGTGATAAGTTTAGAAATAAGTGTTTTATGTATGTATGGTTTGGCGCATGTCGTAAATATAAATCATTATAAATATATCAATCATTATAAATATCAAAAGAGTTTTTCATAATTTCGTATATTTTGACATTTCATACAAAATTTTCCATTTCAATAGGTACGTAATGAAATTATTAATTTGCTCAACTTTTTCTACTTCTCGTATTACTCTCATTGCTATTATCTCAAATTTAGATCGAAAATTGGTTCTAAAACTTGTAAAACACAGCACAATGTACTAAAAGATAGATTATAACTCGGTTATGTCAGACTTATACTAGGGTGGTAGCCGGAATAAGGACGAAATAGCATTAGTATGAATACTTATTACGAAGTTATACTAGGTTTCATTTATTACGTGTTTATTTGTATGATTTTTCCTTATTCTTAGTTTATTCTTTTCATAAAATGTTATAACTCGTTTATTTGTACGGCTGTCAGAGTTTATTGAAATTTAGTTAGAACTTATGAGTTTATTTAAGATATCTCGCTTATTCTTCAATAATTTTTATAATATTAAATACACAATATGTTGTTTTATTTTAATATGTAGACGATACGAATTGTAGAGGGACATTCCATGGGAATATCAATAAAAAAAGATAGCGTGCTTAAGTTATAATAAAGCTATTAACAACAAATTCATTTTTAATCAATTAATTATTATTATATTTAAGTATTACTATTTTAGTGCAAACTATTGATCAATGGATGTTTCATGTTGTTTTCAGTTTTACTGAATAGCTGTAAATTAGTTTAATTATTGCATATGTTTACATCAGCCATAAATCATAACTAATTTTACACTAGGTAGGTGTTTACGATAGAATTTATTAGCACTGTATAAATAATGAAGTTTCGATAATTGTACAATATTGCATTGCAAATTACCGGAGACAGTGTACGAATGAATACTGAGCTTCATTATTAACAATTCAAATTTTATACGTAAAGAGATCTCTAATGTAATTTCATTTGCATATGTAAATAAATTGAAGTGTAGCAAAAATGCACTTTAAGTAATTGCTGATATTATAGAAACGTTCCATATGCATTTTTTGCATGTCAAGTTAAAGTTGAGGTTCATGATATTTGTATGCAAAAAATTCATGTACATTTTTATATGAAGGGTCGTGACATCTCTATTTATTTTATACTAGCCGCTCGCCCCGACTTCTCCTGTGTAAAACGATTTTTTTCTACAATTTTAAATTTTCGTATAACATGCTCTACCAATCCACTTGATATTGTTATTTATTCGAGGATAAGCTGTTATGGCTTCAGTTTTTTAAGTACATTTTGTCTCGTCACTTTTGGCGACTGAATTATTCTTCAATTGCCAGTTGTGACTAAATTCTGATCTATCGTTCTTTAGTTGTAACTTGATAATTTTTAATATTATATCATCCTGGTTTTTTATAATAGTTTTATATGAAAACTGAAATCTTATGTCCCGTGTTGGGGTATATGATGTATTAATACAAACATGCTGAAATAACGTATCTTATTCTTAACACCTATGTATACCATGTTTACTTGCAAATAAACGATTTATTTATTTATTTATTTATAATAAAATCTATCAGTGACACAGATGTATTATTTATCCATCTGTGTCACTGATCGATTTTCTTTAGGGATAAGTAAGTCTGTAAGTAAGTCTGTTTGCCGCTAGACCGCGATTTTTTTTTCTGCGTCTCCGCCGCAAATCGAACCCAGAACCTCTCGGTACTACGCTTACGCATTTACCACTGTATCAAGTCGTTGGTCTTTATAAAATAAAGTACAACTTCATATCAAAAGTATTAAATAAAATATTTCAAGCGAAAATAATACAGCCCTTTCGTCGTATAATTATTTCATCTTTTATTCAGGCGTTAAACATATCCTTAAAGTAATATATATGAAGTTTTCATTCGTCAGACATTTAACGTAACTATTGCCATTTCACATCACTGTCTGGCATTACGCCAGACTATCACTTTGTCTCGTCAAGAGCCTCTTTCTTGAAGTAAATTACTCGCTCCACTTTATAGCGTATATTTTGATCCTGTTTAACGAAAATAATACAACCACATCACCTCTGAATATACTTAGTTTTTATTTATGTGTGAATTGAAGTTGAAAAATAGTTTTTATAATTATATTCTATCAGAATGATTCGTCAGAATGATATTATAGTCAAAAGTGAAAAATATTAAGCAATCACTTATGCGTAATAATAAGCAGAAATAAGATTTTAAATCGACGCTGTTATCATTAAAAACACATTTTTATTTATACTGTGCTCGATAATATACATAAAAGTTATTGTCAACTGTTTTAAAATAAATTAATGGAAAATCATTCACGTATCACGGTAATGAATCTACGAATTCAAATTACTGACTATAACTCATAGCACGCAAATCATGAAGCGTTTTATCTTGTATCATTTAATCAATTAATCACCCACGCCCATTAAGATTTGCATCTGTACTGAAACATCAATAGTTAATACACTAAATACAATTTCATGTAAGCTAAGACCTAGATTTTATGGTAAGCTTGCTTCACTAAAATAGTGAAGACATAAAAATAAATATTGATTACGTAAAATATTTATGTGGCTTAAAACATATTTAATTTTTTTTTTTTATAATAGGTATGTTATGGAATTCATTATCAGTTTTTAGCCATATTCAAAATTATTAAAAAGTAAAGTACTTCAACTGGTATACTCCTAACAACTCTGTTATGATGGTTTTTCACAAAATTCAAAAGCTTTAATCGACTCAACGTTAACATTCCACTCAAAACAATCTTTCTTCGGAACATTTCGGAATCACGTAAAATATTGCTAAGTAACGCTACTTAAAAGGTATCCAATTTCCTATCTTTACCTTTTATTCCACACCTTGCACAGTTTAGCCGCACCTTGTAATGGATACAATTTGGAACACGTAATTTATAATATGATTTTGTAAAATACAATAAAAGAAACGGAATGCATAAGTTTAAAATATTCGATAAAAGGCCATATAATTTAAGTGAATTTAAAGTTTTAAGATAAATAATATTGTAAAAGCACAAGCGGTGTATTCTTTAAATTATTTTTGTTTCAAAGATGTGATCAATTAAAATTTCATTAAAAATATTAAAATTTTAATTGGTAAAATCTTTGCATGCCTAATTAGGCAGAACTACTAAGCTACTTATTTAGAATTTGTTAAAGTTTTTATCCAATTTAAAACAAAAACTCATAAGTGCGACTTTAGTCAGACAAATAGGCAAGTTTAAACTAATTCCATAATGGAAACATTCTCACTGACATTTAAAAAGCCTTAACAAGACAAAGAAATTGGCGATATGCCAACTCGTTTCCTGCAAGAAGCCTTCTTAGTTCCTACCAGTAAAGAGTATGAAAATACTGGAAAGCGAAACGATCAAAGATTGTTCTGTTTTAAAACGACAATAATGCAAAGTTTTCTTGTTTGAAACCGGCAGCTTCGAAAATAAACATTTAAATAGTTCCGCCCTTGTTTATTTCACTGTTAAGGGCTGTTCACTGCACGAGTTTTTATAATTGATAAGGCCGCTTCATTTAAAGCTGAGCTAATTCTTCATGATTATACACAACAAGGAATGTCGTGTTAATTGCTGGATTATGTTATAGTCCACTGGTTTCTTACTTTGTTTGTTTATGTTGCTTATTCAGAAATCATATTATAAATAATTTAGATGGTTTTATTTTAATACGTTTTTAAATCTTTAACCGCAACTAAAAAGATTAATATTGTTTATGTAAATCGAATTTTCTTTTGGTGATGATATTGAAGGAACATCATAATAAATAGGTAAATAACGTTTCTATAAGAATGAAAACATTTTATTTTACAAACAATTCACGTACCTATTCATATTCTTAGTATTTCTATTGTATTTTATATTTGTTATCATTTTGGCACAATGAAGTGTAACAAAAACTCACGATAAGGCATTCGTGTGTGCGGCGAATATTCTGGTATTCAAAGAAAAATGATATAATATTTCCGCGCGTTAGGTAATTTTGTCTAAGAAATTCAGCCTGATTTAGAGGTACCCTCAGACAGCACGTAGCGATAAAATACAATGAAGAAAGAATATAAAGTCAAATCAACTCCACCTGCAAACAGCACATCTTGTGAATATTAAGGCGAGATCTGGCGCTCTATTGTAAAAGCTCTCTGAGAATCAACAGCTTGTAATATATTTTTTATTTCATTTCACTTTGAAGTTGCGTGATCGCTTGAAAAGACGGTTGAAGGTAACTATTTATGTAGACTTAACTACTCATTTGAAATCATGCATTCTCACTGAAGTAATAGTTTGGTAAGTTCTTTCTCTTTTATTTAATAGTAATACGTGATTTAACATGTATACGAAAGTAAGAGATAAAAGTATTTTATTGGAGTAGATATTAAGTTTAGTCTATTGTTTTTGTTTTTTCTCTTCTTATTGTCGTTTGATATTTAGTTATAAATGACCAACAGACACTAGTCCTTCACAACAAAAATGCTACACGCTTACATATTTAGTTCCTTTGTAATAATTTTAAGTTGTGAAGGCAAATAAATGAACTTTTATTATTACTTTTTATTGGTATTGAATTAGTAGAATATTAAATTTGATTGATAGCAGCTAACAATTAATATTCTCTCGCGCATCTCAACTTATACATATTATATCTTAACAGTAAAAAATTGGCATGTACTTCATTCATTCCATAATTTGGCGAGTACGAAAAAATATAATTTCCACAATGTCTATAAAATACTAATAAATTAAATAAATGAAAACTGGCAAATAGTTCAGAGTCACATAAATCAAAATAATTTAATAACTATGAAGACTTACCTTTTTCATTTATAAGTTTTACATAGAAATAAATAAAGAATAATAACTCAAAAAAACCCTTACCTAAATCTTCAGCATCCTCACTCCACTCGCCCGTCCCCAGCACTAATGCAGCAGACGTCAAAATCACTAAAAAGTACTTTAGCGCCATTTTAACACCTATATAATATACGTTATGCACTATATTATACACTATTTACTAATTAAATTTTGGCGCATATATTACTTGACTTAATTATTGTCGATTCACATTCAACCCGTGTGCCTAATTTACGTAAAAGGATATCGTTTTCAATGGTAGGAAAATTTTTAAAACGAAAATTGAATGTCCATTCCGCGCTCGCTTTTTGGTTACTTTCATTATTCTATTGATAATGGCTTCGGTTTCAGTCATTCAATATAGTCGTAATAGTCTCTGATTCAGCACTTTTTTTATTTTTTTTTAATCACTATAAAACGGCTAGAATTATAGGGCACGTTTCCATCGCGCCCAAATTGAATAAGCGATCACACAATTATCATTACCAGATAAAAATAATCAGGTCTTATCAAATTCAATTAATGTTATGTGTTTATTTAATATGCTGGCAACACTGGCGCTACCTATTTAGTGTAATGTGTAACACGCACGGCTTCGCTTGGGTCCCGGCTTAATATGCCGATGAATAATTCAAGACTCTTTTAGCAACGGTGTGCGCTCCACGACAAATGGACACCTGGAACAAAATACAGTACCTCATTTATGTGCGCATATTTTGACAGGTAGTATATAAAATTGATGGGAAGGATACATTGATATTAGTTAGGGATGGACGGAGATGTTTGTACCCTATAGTTTAACGGCTGCTCGTTTGATCGTATTTTACGAGCGTGAAAGCCAAGAGTTGTCAATAAATATGTACTAAAATTACCTACTTGTTGCGTTGAATTCGTTATAATTCAGGGCTTTATAGTTATTATAGTTTCGCTTTAGTTAAGAATATAGAAATATAAATATCATCTTAAAACTAGATTTGTGTTGTAATAAATAGCAAAACAAAGTATGGAAATATGAAATTTATTTTAGAACTGCAGAATGCATTCTATTTGAATTGAAAAATTTTATTCAATTAGTAACATTGCATTCATATTTAAATCGTTCTGTATTGCGTAAAAATGTTAAAAACGTAATATCATTAACGACACTGGTTGCAACAAATATTATTTTGCATTTGTTTAATATACCATCACAAAAATGGAATACGTCTCAAATACAAAAATTGCTTTTAAAGTAATTGGCCGTTCCCAGAAACCTGAGAAGCTAAAGAAACTATTATGAAGCCATAACAACCTCGGTACGATTCTGTCGCCAGTAAGCCATTTCTATTTATTTAAAGAGGGAATTTCTCTAAGAAAAATTTAACAAAAGCTTTCAAGAAGCAAATCCTTCATCAAAGCAGCTCAACGACCCGGAGCGAGTGCCGAAGCGCTAATGTAGTTTAGGAGACATCGTGTCCCTGTATAGCTTTTAAGAAACATGTTACGTGATGGTGTTGCAAAATATAGTCAAGAATTGCCGCGTAAAAGGAAAATGAAGTTCAATATTGTGTTCTGCGCTAGTACAATTACTGGCTCGTACATTGAATCGGTTACTTTCTATTGTAATAGCGTAAAATGAATTCTAGCCGCGCGGTTTTCTATCGTATATTTTCTTCTTTGGCATTTGTCTGACGACGAATGAAAGAAAATAGTTTTATTTTTAATAATTTTAATCAACAAGCTTGTGATAATGGCACGTCCTACACATAAACTGGATCAAACTTTTTCCTGGGATGAACAAATAAAGCAGGTACAAAAAAGGGTTTTTTCTTCTGCCTTTTCTTTACGGCGCTTGCGCAACTTTCTTCCAGTCACATCCAAAATTACCTTAGCTCAATCCCTTCTCCTTCCTCTCCTTGACTTTTCTGACTCCTGCTATCCTGATATTCGTCAATATCAACTTGACACCCTTGAGAAGCTCCAAAATTTCTGTATCAGATTCATATTCGGACTCCGTAAATTTGACCATGTCTCTGAATACAGGAAAAGGCTTAAGTGGCTTCCTATCCGTTATCGCCGGAATACCCATCTGCTGCATCTTCTATACTGTATTCTGTTTAGCCCTAAGACACCTTCTTACTTAAAGGATAACTTCGATTATTTAAGCTCTAGTCATACTCTCTCTCTTCGTTCTTCCAACTTGTTATTGCTCAGCACCCCTTTCCATCATTCTAAATTTTTTAACAATTCTTTCACAGTCCGGGCTATTCAACTATGGAATACTTTACCAGAAAGTATTAGACGTGCTCAAACGCTCAGCTCTTTTAAAGTATTGCTAAAAGATCACTACTTTTCCTTGCTATAGTTTTTTTTATTATCATCCTTTTTTTTCCTTACTTTATGTTTTGCTTGCTGACGTCATCAAATATTGTTTTTTATAAATTTATTGTCTTTGTGCTATAGTATATGTATGTTTATGTATTCTATTTATTTAATATGTATGTATATGTTTATTATATATCATATGTATGTATATGTGTATTTTATTTATTTGTATTATAATTTATGTATATAGTAGGTATATTTGATACTTAAATAATTTTATTTATTTATTAGGTATAATTATTATCATTTTTTTTTTCTCTTCTTTTTGCACTATCCCATTAACATCATACATTTCCTTTCCCATCAGGTTGCCTGGTAGAGATTGCTGCTTAGCAATAAGGCCGCCTCTTGTACAAACTATGCCTTCCTTTTGTATTTTAATGTTATTTTTGTCCTAATTTTGTTTGTGCAATAAAGTGTTATAAATAAATAAATAAATAAATAATTCAAAACGAATAGTGTAACAAATTCATGAATGTGTTTTCATTAATTATTTATATGTTTGAATCTGTCTTAACTTTTCTAAAGAAAAACGAGCATTTGAGTATTAAAATAGTAGTACATAATCATTTTAAATCCTTTTTTTTACAATTCTAATAAAAGCTATCAAGGTCAATTTAGACATTATAAACATGCCCTTCAAACTTTGTAAAGTGGAAAGTTTATAAACAAAAATAGTTTTCAATCAAGCAGAAGCTACTCATAGGCTGGCACTGGCATATATTAAAGATTAACTTTGGTAAAAATAAGCTATTATTACATGAGAACTCCCGCAATAAAGCACTGTTTTTTATTTGATTGTACCAGTTATACAAGATGACGATTTTGTTTATTAACATACTAATAGAACATACATATAAACAGAGAACAGATTTTGCGAATACACGTGGAAACAATACAAACTATTACTTGCACGCAGCCTCGTTCGCACAATTTTTTTTATAATTTATTGATAATATGAGTAATTCAAATATTTTATGAATAAGCCTATGGAATTGTTATCAAACTTTCTTATTGTTTTATTATAGTTATAGAAACAAATAATAAATATTGATCTGATGAACTGTACACTGATACGTTACTATAAAAAAAAAATACTTAAGGTAAATAATCTTTTTGAAGAATGATTTTTGTTCTTCATTTTGTATGTAGCTGCATTCATAGTTTTTCTTTCTTAATAATAAATAATGCAAAATAGAAAAATATCAAAAACAAACTGCTTAATATAACTATATGCTATGTGATTAATTAAACAATGAATCGGGAAGCTTTATTTAAGCTCTGATCATATAATATTCATAAAGTGTAAACGCAGTTATTATAATTTATTAAAACAAATATTTTTGTTAACACAATTAAATATGGAATCAAAATTGTATCACAATAACAAACTGTATAAAGTTAATAGAAAGAAATAGAAAGGTGAAATCACTTATTAATTTACGAAACAAAAATCACAACTAGCTATTATGAAAAGAAAAATATGATAAAGAATAAATACAACGACAAATAGTAATAATTTATTTAAGTATATACTTATAATAAATGACTGTCGTATTATATTTGCATTTCCAACTATGGAAACAACAATGACATAGTAAATAGTAATCAAACAACAACAGCAATTTAAAAGACATTAGAATGATTTTATAAAACTGATTTTATTGTCACGTTCCTTTGATGCCTTTGATTATAAGCAAAGAATGATGGTTATGGTTTATTTACATGCTGCTTATATTTTAGGAACATTTGTATTTGAGTTCGAAAATGACTTTTAAAAATAATATAAGAAAAAAGGCGAGGTAAGTAATGCATCTCTAATAACTCATAAATTAAAATTGTTTGTTCTTTCGTAGCACGTGCTACGAAAACATGTAGCACACTTTTACATTAATAACGGTATAATCCAACATGAAATTAATTACTAAATTATAAGAAATTTTTTAATTAAATACAGATGATAAGGTACCAAGAAAAAATTTAAGTTGTTACATCCTAATAACTTCATTCAAAACTCTGACTCAAACAGCTACTAGTAAATAAAAATCCCATTAAAAATTAAGTTTTTAAACAGTTTGTTTATTTCAGTACAAACCTAAGTAGCGCTATCAGTCCGGTAAACAAACATGTGTACGGCACTTGGCGCACTATCGCGTGTCAATGAGGCACAAAGTTCGTAGCACACGCGTACGGCAAAGCGCGTGGCGCGCGGTTGACTGAGTCGCGCGACGTACCGCCACCTCGCTACGTAGTGCCTACGAGCTACGGTGCGCGAACCGAACGCTTGACTCGCCTCCAGGTAAGCTTTCTCACTGCCAGCTACATATTAATTGCTGCGAACTGAATTAGCGCATTGACCGTACCGTAGCTCTCGTTAAACCTTGTCAAAATGCTTTCCAGAATAAATCGTTATTTCCAGAATTGTTCTAATAGTTGTTTTGACTTTCGCTTCACCTTGACACGCGTTTAATTAATGCTGTAGAAGCAATTTTTCGATATAAATTATTAATTAACTGTTCGCGAACATAAGATTAATGTAATTAGTGTCGCATTCATGTTTAATGATTGCAAGTAATTATTTACACGAGCAGCCTCGGTTTACTAATTGTCTCTTATGAAGATAGCGGTTGAATGTACATATCTCATTATAATAATATCTTTGTATTAGGGTTATGCTGTAGTTGTTACAATTTTTATTTAAATGAAAGAGCAAAATAATAACGTTATTTTATAAACCATGCTACATTTTACTAAGTAAACTAATTTAATCAAAAAACTTATTAGGAATATCTGGTTATACTCTATCTGCTGAAACTATAAAATGTAATATAATTTTACTATAATCTAGAGCACTCTACATTCCTAAAAGCAATCTAAAAGCTTACAAGGTCATTTAGCGCCAAAAGCTTCAACGAGGTGCTTGTAAATGGACTGAAGTTTCATATCGATTCTAAAGAAATCGTATTAGAATCAAAATTAAATTTAGTTTTTAAATAATACGAATGTCTGGAGAGAATGTCAGTCAGTCATAGTTATTTAAGTAATGCGAAAGTGATTAATCAGACTATAACTTAATTATTTAGAACCATTGCAGATGACGTCTTTTTTGAGGTTACAGATTCGTCTTATTTTGCTATTAGATTATTTTACAGTTACCAGTTACAGTTGTAAAGTACACTAATTATTGTAGTATTTTAAATGTAGTAATAAATAATAAGTGAAGCCGCTTTCATCTTTTACTCAAACATAATATTATAAGATCACAGACTACAAAAATAAATACCTAGTTATTATGCTTGTAATTTAATTCAATGAGAACACGTTTTTAAAAATGGTTAGTTTTCATGTAATCTTATATCAAATCATTTTTATCTTACACAAAATAAATTCAATAAACTTCCCACGTAAGGTACTAATAAACAAACTCGATCTATATTAGTGATGTCTGCTCTTATCGATGCCCCGAAACGTTTATGAGAAATTCGTGCCGAAGTTAATCTTCTCACTTCCGTTATCGATAAACGTGGTTATGGAATTTGTTCTGGAAAATATCGGCCAAATGTCGACACTAACGTCAGTGTATATTTGCTGCGTGCGACATTTTGACTAACGCCTTTTTGTCATATAAGTAATGGTTTAAATGTTTTCACATAATTAATTGCACACGGTTTTAATGAAGCTATGACGTAATTATATATTTTGTTGACAGAATATGATTTTAAAAGTTTTGCAATATATGGTACATAGGTTAAACTCGTGGATACACTAATTGGAAAGTAGTGTTGACAGGATTCATTATTAAAGTGTTACTGTTGCAACTGAATATTATTAAAAAAATAAAAAAATAATGTTTACCATCCCAGCTCTTGAGTTTACAAAGGATGGATTTTGGAAATGATAATTTCGCCGCGAAATACTTGACTATATTTAGTCGATATTTTACAGAAAATATTATAAAACATTATGCAATTTACGGCTGTTTAACATCTCGTGGTATACCACGAGATTATGCATATACATTGAGTTAAACAAATTAAAAGCTACTAAAGTTTTACATATGCACGGATATTACATTTTAAAACATACTCCATAATCATTCTCGGTTCTCTCCATAAAAAAGCATTTTTAAGCGTGTTTTATCGAGATAGTTTCTATAATTGTATGAAATTATAGTAGTAAGAAAAAATAAGGTCTTAATTGAGTAGCAATTTCTGTGATTATGTTTTATTGTATAAATCACTAAAATAATAAGCGAAATAAATTTGACTTTAGTCCTTTGTGATATTCTACACTATTGATTTATTTTCACAGAAAAAATATTTATTAAGATTTAAAAGTTTCTTAGAACATATCATAAATATTAAATTAAATATTATTCAGAGAAACAGAGAATTTCGTTTAATTTTTCGTATGTATAAAATTAACACAAAAAACTAAGTTTTGAACTAAACATAATGAGTAACCTATTATTTTAAAAATCAATGCATCTCAAATATTTTCTTAAAGTCCGTAGTCTAAAAGTGAGTACCTACAAGGTAGTTTGTTCTGAAGGTTGTCAAAAAATATATTTTATGAATTTTACCAATACAGAAATCAATTAAAAATTCTAGTATTTAAACTATTTTAATCATTTGTTTGTATACAGTTGCGAGCGAGCAATAAAATAAAAAATAAATAAAATTAATTTATTTCAGGCCACATAGCCCATATAATATTAGTAAAATCTTATTCTAGTGTTAGTATTACAATAATTACCTACATACATTTATATGTACAGTTTAATTTAAAACCCCATTGCAATGAATCTATTCCCTATATATTTGTACTAAGTACAAATTAAACAAGACAGGGAAACATAAGAGCGGTCCCACTTTTCTGTCATGCGGAAAATGCTCATTTGGCTTACTTATATTACTCTGGAACGCCTGAACGATAATCACTAAGTTGTCGTTCTCTGCTTCATAGTATAAGAGATATGGATTAAGTTCTTATGACAAAATATAATTATTTAGTTAGTTATTTATTTAACACTTTATTATGTAAGAATATAAGTACATAAAGGTTACAAAAACACACACACACATAAAATAAAAGCACAAAGGGCGGCCTTATCACTATGCAGTTATCTCTGCCAGACAACGGGGGAAAGGTAAAAAAGTGAAAATATATTTATATAATTATTTCACAATTGCGTGTGTTTAAATAATTTTCATAGTTGTCGCTGTTTTTCTTTATAATTACATTGCATAAAAAATAAACGTTAAATGAGATAACATTTAAGAACAAATTACATAAAATGTTATAGAGGGAAAATTATATTTTCTGCTCGTAAAATTTTATCTGTAATTAATTATCCATTTATTTTCAGCGCATATATATTATGACATTACTATATGTAAAAGGTAAAATGTTTTCTAGGAAGCAAACCAAACTTAATTCATAAAATATTTTCCATGAAGTTATTGCTTATTACTTAATACTGGTTATAGCTGAATAAAAACCACATATACTAAAACTGGACCAAATTTTTTCTTCAAATAAATAATATAAAAGAGAAAATTTCCAAGAATACTACTAGTGATGAATATTACTAATGAATATTGGATGAAAAAGTATATCTCTTTGTCTAAATAAGGCTTTGTGAGCATTTCGAAATAAATCCTATATTGAAAAATAATTGAGTTGTCTATATATTTTTATTTCTTATAATTGAATTATTCCGTTATTATATGCGGTAACTCCGAATTGCTGATCTTCATTCCCATTTTACCTTATTTTGTGAGGAATTCTTTGCGATTCGCTTTTCAAAGGACTTTTATTCTTAGGACAATTATGTTTTATGAAAAAGTTTATATGTTTATTGCTGCTCATGTTATTTGGTAATAAATACACTTATATGTTTTTATTGCGCGTGTTATCTTATTATCTTAACTCAACATTATCACAAAACAAAAAAGCGGCAAATTGATTATCTGTAATTCCAAAGAATATGACAATATTTTGTTTATTTGGCTAATCTTGTTTATAATCGCGACTTCGCTTGAGTTGTAGGAGAATAAAATGTAGGTCATAATATATCCCATTTTATTATCTGTATCGAATTTCAGTCAAATCTGGAAAAGTTTTAGTTTTATACTTATAAATGTGACGTAATTCATAGAATGGGACTTCTAAGGAATAATTAATATCATAAGATTAATTATTAACAAACAAACCAACTAATTTGATTCCCTACGTTAGTAATGAAATGATCAATTCACAACAATAAAAATAAAGCTCTTCAAAAACGTTCAACAATAAAAGTTCACAGCCAAATATAAAAGTTTGTTGCTGCGAGCTGTTTTCATGTAAGATTTAATTGGCTTGATTCCATGTAGACATAGATATGCTATTTTATGTGGGATTGTAGAATATTTGAAACTTCGTTTTAAAAAAAAACAAACATTCATAACTTAAAATGCAATGGAAACATACCTAATTTAACCTAATCTCTTTGTTGGCCGAGTTGTTACCTTTTTTATGTATTTAATTTTTGTTTGTTTTTGCTTTAGTGAAATAAAAAAATATTTTAAAAATATTTGTTAAGTCTTCATATATATAGAATTTCTTGGTTTGTTTCCTATTGATCATCATCAATAACTGCGTGAAAATTGCAATTGTCCCTATACTGTACGCAACCGCTGGCATCCTATCGCCACCTTCAACCATTTTTACTAGGACAGTGCGCGTTATCTATTTTCCTAGACTATATTTCCGTTGTGTAAGGTAGAAATAAACTCTATGATTCAATACAATCATAGAACTTCCAATATTTTTCGTATTCAAAGCTCGTTTAATCCGTGACGACTGGGCTCGGGCGCATTGTTCCCAGTGATCAATGGCTCACCCATCAAAGTATGAAAAGGCAGTTTTGCAATGCTAGCTAAATTCAGGAATACTATATTTTACGTAAATTCAAAAGTACTGGAACATTTGGAAAATTAAGTATGGATATTCGAGACTCCCAACCCTATCACATTATGTAACTTTATAAAATTATCTTAATTTTGTGTCATTTCAGCTGATTGTGATAAATAGAACAAGTACCTAGGTAATGGATTGGACAAAAACACATATAATAACATCCATTTAATAACATTGTAAAAAAATTAACAAATGAAATCAGGTTTCTGAATTTACACAAATCGAAATAACAATGCCATAACATCGTCTTACACAATAATATTAACAACTGTCTTATTAAGCCCGTCTCTCTCTTATTATATAGCATCACACGTTAATTCGTCTACGTCATATCCTTAATCCACGTTGGGGCTTAGATTTAAACAATTATTCAAAACATTTAACATACATTTCGCAGGAATAATCATGTTAACCCGGTAACCTAGTCCGGGAGGTATCGGAGGTCGGGTCGGTTGGAAACGAGATAAAGTTGCAACCGCCCCGTCGCCGTAATTTACTGCCTACCGACTTACACCGACTATTTTAGTGTCGTCTCTATGGTTATCTACGAAATGACGTTCTATTTACTTAAGTAAGTTTAATTAAGCAACATATGTCGCTGTACAAAATGTGATCCATGAGTAAAATGGAAAATGTTGAACATTTTGAACTTCTAGCTAAGGGAAGTATCGTAACTATGTATTCAAGAAAAAACTGATTACTGCAATATTAACAATAGGAAAACTTTGCAAGCATTTAGTTAATAACATTTTTTCTGGCGCAGTCGGTTATAAAGCAATTATGCGAGTTGGATAACTGATGATTGATTTATTGGATTTAAAAAAAAAGTAAAATAAAATCAGACTAGGAATAATGTTTTATTAGCAAATTCATAATATTCATTACTTTTAACACCTTCATACATTCGTACTGATAATATAAAACTTGGAACACATAATTTTAAATAATTTAAAACGAATGTAGTATTTAAAGCTCATACAGACTTTAATAAAGATAAAATATAGTTATCTCTAAGACCCACTATAGAAACGTTACATAAAGCTTAGTTTAAAAATATAAGTAACTGTTCCTAGTTTCATATAATATTAAAAGAAACCGCGAGTGAGTCTCAGTAAAGTTAGTTATAGTGTAATATTTCAAAATAAAAATATTGCGTAGAGATTTCAAAATCTAGATTCTAGAGTATTAATATTATACAGTACTAGCGGTCCGCCCCGGCTTCGCCCGTGATACATATTTACGTTTTCTCTACATAAGAACCATCCTCGTACTTCAAGGAATATAAGAAAAAAAGAATTATCGAAATCGGTCCACCCGTTCACACGTGATGCCGTGACAACGCGAAACGGGTTTCATTTTTATATACATATGTATATAGATTAGCATTTCTCCTTTCATTTAAAATACCTATACTCAATCTTTTCCTAAAATCAGCAATAAAATTAAGAAAAATGACGTTACGACAGATATTTAAATGAACAGGGTACAAACCGTTGTCGTTAATGGAGAGAAATCTCGCGGTGCGCCGATTAACATAGGTGTTCCGCAGGGATCTATCTTAGGACCGTTTTTGTTCTTAGTGTATATTAATGACCTACCTTATTATTTGCAGGATATGTGTGAAATAGTACTGTTTGCAGATGACACCTCATTAATATTTAATGTGGATAGACATGACACAAATGTTGACGAAGTAAACTCTGCTCTTTTACGCATATCCAATTGGTTTAATGCTAATAATTTACTATTAAATGCAAAAAAAACAAATTGTGTAGAATTTATCCTCCCAAATGTAAAAAAGGTGAAAAGGAATATTATTTTAGACGGGGAGGTATTATACCCTGTGGAATCTACTGTTTTTCTTGGTTTGACATTAGATGAGAAGCTACAATGGGGGGCCCATGTTACCACCACCGCTGCTAAGCTCAGCTCAGCTGCATATGCAGTTAGAAGAATAAGGCATCTCACCGATGAAGAGACGGCTAGATTGGTTTACTTTAGCTACTTCCATAGCATTATGTCCTATGGAATTCTACTATGGGGCAGGGCTGCAGATATAGAAACTATATTTATATTACAGAAAAGAGCCATACGCTCTATATATAATTTGCGTGCTCGAGACTCACTAAGAGATCTCTTTAAGAATACTGGTATCCTTACTGTACCGTCGCAGTATATATTTAATAATATTTTATATGTACACAATAACGCTTACTTACACACAAAAGTAGGAGATAGACATTGTTATGACACAAGAAACAGAAATAAAATTGAAATGCCATTTTTCCGGCTAGCTAAAGTTAAAAATTCATTTATGGGTCAAGGTATACGCTTTTACAACAGAATTCCTCATAATGTTAAAGAGTTTAGTAGTTCTAAATTTAAAACTTATATAAAAAATGTACTAGTTCAAAAAGCCTATTACCGTATTAAGGAATATATGGACGATAAAAACCCATGGAGGGTTGTCGCGTAAAAACCACAGGACAGTTCTTTGGCATATTACTATAATAAATGATGTTACATATGTATTTTGTAAAATTAAATTGTAAAAATGACATGATTAAAAAGAGCAACTATGGAGTTTCTTGCCGGTTCTTCTCCGTAGATACTGCTTTCCGAATCGGTGGTAAATGTTAAAAATATGTACCTAATGACGTTTCAAAAGTGCTTCTAGAAGAAGTCTAATTGAATAAATAAATGTTTGAGTTTGAGTTTGAGTTTGAAACCAATAGAAAACACCTAAGTGAAGATCAACCTTGTAAATATGCAGTGTGTCACGTATCAGCTGAAAATAGTGTTTGCAATTATACACTGGGGTAGATCCCTTTAAAAATAATAAAAAGTACAAAAAAATCGCAGTCGGATGAAACCAATTAGAAAAGGAGGTGAATATGATGAAAATAAAAGGAAAAATAAATTACGGTCAATCCGAGTTCGGGAAGTGGGAGGGGGGAGCTTTTAAGATAAAAAAATGGTCTCTCTCGATTTCCGACAAAACTACAAGTCCTACGGAAAAAAGTTCAATGGCAAAGTTGTAGGTAATAAAAAGATCTACAACTTTTGTACTTAAAATTTTTTCACATAACCTCAAAATTTAGGTGAAAAATTCAAAAAACCAAGTTTTTTGTTTTTTATTTTTATCTACTTCAAAATTTATTTTTTTTCTACGAAATTTGGTGGAAACTTACTTTATTATGTCCCAAATACACTGTAATTTATTTGATTGAAAATATTTATTTTTTCACCTTATTTTGAATTAATACTAAAAAAACAACCTAACGAAACCTCGAACTCTATATCTTCTCTTGTATCGACTTGTCGGTAATATTTCAAAAGAAAAAAAATTATCTGTTCTAAGTATAATATTTTACAGCATATTCAAAAGCAAAATGATGTCGATAAAAACATTTCAGGTAGTTTGAGAAGTGTGCCTGATTTAGTAAAAGCTCATTTTCACACTGTTTGTATGCATTTCCTGAGAACATTTACTATGATAATGTTTATTTTTTTTACACCATATGAAAGTAGAGATTTCAATGAATAAAAGGCTCCCCAAGTTTTTGAAAAAAGCTGATATTTTGACGGGTGACTTTTCGATTGAAAATTAGGTTGTTTTTTTGGTATTAATTGAAAATAAGGCGAAAAAATAAATATTTTCAATCCAAAAAATACAGTGTATTTGGGACCTAATAAAGTAAGTTTCCACCAAATTTCGTAGAAAAAAAATAAATTTTGAAGTAGATAAAAATAAAAAAACCAAAAACTTGGTTTTTTGAATTTTTCACCTAAATTTTGAGGTTATGTGAAAAAATTCTAAATACAAAAGTTGTAGATCTTATTATTACCTACAACTTTGCCATTGAACTTTTTTCCGTAGGACTTGTAGTTTTGTCGGAAATCGAGAGAGACCATTTTTTTCTCTTAAAAGCTCCCCCTCCCACTTCCCGAACTAGGATTGACCGTAATTTATTTTTCCTTTTATTTTCATCATATTCCCCTCCTTTTCTAATGGGTTTCATCCGACTGCGATTTTTTTTGTTTCAAAAATTATCTACTCTAGTCTATTATATTAAAAATGTCCGACTAAGCCGTAATTTAAAAATAAGGCCAAGTAAACTACAATAAACTTTAAAATACATCACCTTAATAAAAATCTTCTATAAAAGTAGTACGAGGATACGATCCGTTCCATTAGTTCTTTAGTGTGCAAACTTTAAAATCCTATTCACGATGATAGAGTTAGTTTCAGTACAAGGCAATAAAGTTTAAAAACATATGAATAAGTTGGAAGTGCAAAAAACCTCAAATCTAACTATTTTGTATACTATTAAAATCATTTCAAAATATACAAATAACAATTACTAACTAGCATATTCATTTTAAAAAGTAAAAAATATTTCAAAATTATATCGGATGATAGATCCAATTCAATGTTGCATTTATAATATTAAAATATTAACAAAATTTACCAATGCCCTAATTTTCAGCTACAGAGTAAACCACTGTATCAACCATCAGTTAATTTATCGTAAAATACCCTTCTCAACGTTTAATTGACACCGGCTTTCTAGTTATTATTATTTAACTAGAATGATACATTAACTTCAGAAGTGAATCTAACCTTATAATATCCATTTACTATGTATTTCATTATTAAACACTAGCGGTCCGCCCCGGCTTCGCCCGTGATACATATTTACGTTTTCTCGCCATAAAAACCATCCACGTACTTCAAGGAATATAATAAAAAAAGAATTATCGAAATCGGTCCACCCGTTCACGCGTGATGCCGTGACCAAGGAAAACGGGTTTCATTTTTATATATTACTAGCGGTCCGCCCCGGCTTCGCCCGTGGTACATATTTACGTTTTCTCTCCATAAGAACCATCCTCGTACTTCAAGGAATATTATAAACAAAGAATTATCGAAATCGGTTCAGCCGTTCACACGTGATGCCGTGACAACGCGAAACGGGTTTCATTTTTATAATATATAGATACTATATAGATTGTTGACATTTTGATACTTTAAGTTATTAAATATATATTGTAAAAAAGTGGAGCTCTAAATAAGGATTATCCGTCACAATTATTAGTAGTTTGAATATTCGTTTTTGATACATATAATTTTTTAATCAACAAACTTTTACCAAATTCTCTCTCATCATCATAAGCTGTAATGTACAAAGATTGTGAAGAGATAATACTACTTCTAAAACACTTGTAAATAACCATAAACAAATTAATAAACGAAGAGTGTTTCTCTTACTATTGTCAAAACAAATTAACGTCTGATTGATTTAATAAAATGATTCAATGTTTCAATTTAGTTACCTTCAAACTCGTCACTTAGCCGTCTGAGATAATAATTCGATTGTTGATTAAATTATTTGATTTGTTGGGAATTTATTTGAACTATTCCATTGAAGCTATTGATTTGGTATTTCATACAGCGTAGCTTACGGCTAGTGAATTCACGTTTTTAAACAACGTACAGAAAATGTAGTACATATTTTTGTAAGTTTAATAATCACAAGCGCTTCAATCACAGTAACAAACGGCTCTACAGATTCTCCGAAATACCAGTTTTTATTTTCTCGAAAAATGTATACAAATTTTCATGGAAAATATAAATTCTCTTTGAAGCTACATTTGTTTGTTATTTCTTTACAATATTTAAATGTTCACATGCAAACTAGCTTAAAAACGTAAGGGTTGTACTTATATCAAACTGATCAAAGGCTCAGATGATCCATCATTCTTATTGATATATTCATTATTGAATATTCGCCCTTCAAATAAAACACTATCTTAACCAATAATTTGTATTTACACCACTTAAATTTCACAATAAAAAAATAACACGTGAAATGACGGGATTTAAAAAATAGTTGCAATTGCATACTTGATCTTGCAGCTTTGTTTTATAACTTTACCTTCTATTCCATTAAAAAGTAAAGATTATTATGGTTTCCAAATTATTAATACATTTTCTCGCAGCTGTTGCCTAAAAATAGGTAGACTCTGATTTACATGTTATCAAGAACGACCTCGAAACGATAAACTAGACAGCGGCCTAGAAACAATGTGCCTAGAGAAGCACGATTAGGCGCCTGATCTCAATTCTAAACGGAGGGAAGCCTCAACGAGACGGTCTAAAATAAATAAATACACTTTCTAATAGCTACAAGTTGACGTCTCAGATAATAATTCACGCCCTTGAAAGCTTTTAAAGTTTATACGCGTCCGTGTAACTTTGTTTTATAAAGCCATTACTCATTCTTTTGTTAGCGATTGCGACGCAAATTTTTCACGATGAGACAAATTTTGTGAATAAATTAAGCAGTGTTGTAATCTTGTGTTATAAAAACAGCAGAAAAGAGTTTCATCTTTTGTTTAGGAAGTGAACCTGCCACTTGAATTAATTGTGTTGTGGTAACTTTTTAAATTCTTTGCGGCAGATGCTCTTTCGTATTGTTAAGAGTTACGATTATTGTATAAAATATGGAAGTGTTCGTGTTGATACTGTTTAATCAATACGATTGTCATGTCCGCCTGTCTGTACATATGACACAGTCAGTTAACACGGACGACTATAATATTGGCACCATAAATCGTTATCCGTTGACCAATGTATGTGTAAATCTCTACATATAAAAATTTATCCCTATGGACCGATTTCGATAATTCTTATTGATGTGTCGATAATGATCGTTATTGTCAGGAGGAGGATCTTGGAAGAAAAACTCAAGAATTTCTCGCTAAAAAAATTAAGTAAATGTGAAAACATGACGGCCATGTAAACTTTATTTTTCAATTTTGCGCGAAGCAGGACCACGTCCGCGTCTTTTGGGTCAGCTTTCTTAAAGGAGCTTTTATATATAATTCTCACAGTTTAAGGCAGTAATTCTAGAAACTTGATGGTCAATGCTTCAATAAAACTAACGAGGCAATAGAAGAACTCTGGAGATCAATCAGATGTTTTTCTGCTGAAATTAATTGTTCTTCTTTACGTTTTTGTTTTACAAGAGTTTTTGTTTTTTGAATAGGAGCACAGGGAGTTAAGTATTCACAGAAAATTCTTATAAAATAAAACTAAAAATATCTCCATCACATTGTCATTAGGATATTATCATTATGACTATGTGATACATTTTTAAAGTTTTATTATTTTAAAAATATTCTATTATAGTGATAAATTTATCTACTTACCTACTTAATGAAGTTATGTCTATAGTCTATAATTTATTTAAAATGTACCATGCCGCATTTTTCTTTAAATTAGATGAAATCGTCTAGTTATTTGAACTTAACAATTGATTCAATCAATAACGATAAAAGAAAGTTAGAAGTCACTTTATCTTTTGTTCAGATTCTTGACAGTTAAAACAACTTTTCGGCGGAAAAAAGGAGTCAAATCTTGGAGATAATTTGAGGTAAATTTGTGTTTGATTTAAAATCGCTAAATAGGAAAGGAAAAACAACGAAAAGAGCAAAAACGGTCGTGACATTTTTTCACAATAAAATTCAGCATTTGGAAATCCAAAGAAGTCCGATAAAGCCTCGCGGAGGGTCTATGTTAATCTGCTTTCATTAGTCATGTCGTTTTTCCAAGAGGTCATTGTTGTAGAAGAAATATACATAGGGAAAAATAAAATCCAATTGAACCCGGCGTGACACTTACCTAGCTTTTAAAGTTTATATTGTTGTTCTGTTGAGGAAAAGGACTTTTTAGAAGTTTACATGTTACATTTTTGTTTATATACGAATAATAATTCAGTCAATAGACATTCACATAACACTATCTTTCAGAATATGGGAACTAATGAATGAGTATTTTGGGTTAAATAAAACTGCATATTTATGCAGTCTTCTTTCAAGCTTATTTCCGTTACCTATGAAATTAATAGTCGAGATCGTAACTTCTGTTTTATGATAATATACAAAATAGTTTCATATGCTTTGCCATTCAGTCAAACTTTATAGTACAAATTAACTGACTAAAGGTAATTATTTCGTAAAATTAAGCCCATAAGTTACGTTTTGCCCTGTATAAAAGCTGTATAGATCTAAGCCTTTATTCGCGCATTTATGTTTACAATTATGACGTAATATTAAGATTTAACTGCAAATTGTTTTACGCTTTGTTTTGCGTTTTTAAATACATTTTAATTGGTGACTGTAATTTAATTTTCGAACTATTTAAACACAAATCACGAGATTACCCGCGCTCCCACTAGGAGCGTGCGGAAGTTTCTCGAATATTACAACTTTGTTTTAAAGTCATTATTCATTCTTTTGTTGCTGACGTAGCTCTGCAGAATTTTATGAGGCAAAAAGAAAATGTTCCGACAAATTAAAACGCTTTGTAACGTGAGGTCCCCGCGTCGTTGATAAAGAGTTTAAATTTAATATCATAAGAATTTACTTTAAACATCGCGCTCTAATTACCCGCTGAAAAGCCTTGTTTAAATTTTCTTCCATCTCTGCAAATTAAAATAAACTGATCTCTATTATTCACCGTTAAGACAGTATCGATGTCTTAGATAATTCTTTAGCTTCCTATAAAATAAAAAGCTATGATGTAGCATACAAATAATTCCTACAAAATAATTAAACGTATAAAGCTTAACTAAAATCACTGCTTAAAAATCCGAGAATCACAATTTGATATTACATTTTGCAGCGTCCAAAAATAAATAGTTTTACTGCGAAACAGTAAAAACTATATAATCCCGCGTTCATTATAACTTTTGAAATATTGGTACAAATTTAAAGCTGAAAACCGACTGTATAGCGAAGTTTAAACAAAACAGGCTCTATGAGAGGTGGCGCGGATCCCTGCAAATATCAAGGTATGTAGGATTGGACAAAACCCGCGCTCAAAGCGACTACCGGGTCATTTCAGAGATCATTGTGTGAGTGTAAAGTTGTGTTCATACTATGCACAGGATTGTGACTTTTGGAACTTTTTTTATTTACATTAACTTTAAATGTCATACGAATAATGTTTTAAACTAAATAGCGCTACGAAATATATAGGTATTATATATACAGTCAGTTATTTATTTTAAAAGTTTTAACCTTAAAACTTTTAAAATAAATAACTTTGACTGTCATAGTTCTCTATTGTTTTAAACAAATGAATAAATCGAGCTACGGAATGGACATTGGACAACTATGCAGCTATAGTCTTCTAGGAAGTGCAATGGAGATTTATAAATACACACTCTATGTACAATTATATTACTGCTAGAACTTTTTAATAATTGAAATTTACCATCAAAGCCCTATGCATAATGTATTAAACAAATGAATAATTGTAACAGAATGTAGACCTTGGCAGCCAGTCCCAACGGTGCGCAGATTTTACAGTGTTCAAATTTACATTATTTGCTACGTTTTCAAAAGAACAAATAATATTGTAATATAATTAAGAATAGGAGATTATAATATCTTGAACACATTGCATATAGTTATTAACAGAACCAACTTTCGTTATAACTCATCACACACATCCACTCATTCACTCACAGTCACATTATTAGGTTTTTTCTCAACTTTAATATTATTTTGTTGATATTGCTTGTTTACTAGAAGTCACATTTATTTTTCATGTATGTTTTATGTTTCATCAAGAACAATTGTATTTTTGTTCAAGAAAAAGAAAACAATTATTGTTCCCTTTTAGTTTACCTCTTGTTGTCACACAATTGGACAATTATTGCTATGCCTTGTAATTGGCGTTTTTATATGTAATTTTTATAATTTATCTTAATAACAGCTGTAAGGTGCCTTTTATGAATAAAATAAAAATAAATAAAAAAATAACACGAAAATCTTTATTAGAGCTATATAAACTATCAGTATCAGGAATAATTATAATTATTTGAAACCGTTTATTGGCTTTCATGAGTACTTCTTACTTATTTTATTCATGCATACGAAACATACCTACACTTACACATACCCCGATTTCAGTTTTAATGTTCCAAAAAGAGAGTCCTTGTAAACGGAGCTTTAAAATGCTCGTTCTGAAATTAAAAGTGAACTTCATGAGATGCAAGAGAATAGATTTAAGCAAAAACAATGTCCCTCTCGCTTGGCCCGCTGCATCTGATTTACCCTTTCAATGCAGAGTATAGAGATACTAGTTCAGCACAATACTACTTTTTACTAGGCTCCCAGTACTATTTTGTTAAGGCGAAAGTCAAACATTTGATACATGAGCTGTAACTCGAAAATTATTATGGATGCCAATTTCGCATCGCTCATTAAAGTGCGGTTAGCTTTTAGTGGTTAATAGAGTATTTGCTAAACGAATCTGATATTAGATCCATAATATCAAAATACCAATGTAGAGAGAAATGAAGTAGAGCATTAACTGGAACGAATTAAAGTCAGTTTGTAAAGTGTCGGAATTATCATCCATACTAATATCATAAAGACGACGGAATATTTTATTGCTTTTGCTACGATTTAACTCCAAAATTACAATTAATTTGAAAAAAATGCACACGTGGTAACTACTGCCATATAAATAATCAATGAAATAGTCTGTACGTTCTATACAGATTATTTAAACAGGCACAAACAGTACCTTCAGCATGCCGCATGTCAGGTGGAAGACAGCACAATAGTCGCGCAGTCAAGCGTCTTGGCTCTTGACGCCTAGATTAAGATAACACCTACGTACGAGCAACGCCTATTCAATGAAATTTCAAAAGATCTGTCGACAAAAGTACACGTGCAAATTTTTCTTCAATACGGATTAATCCTCTTTATATGATTACTTTATGTTTACATACGCAACAAAAGCTGATAATATTATCACCCGGTAAGAAATGACTTATTCAATTTGTTCAGAAAGAATTGACGATTTCCATTCAGCATCTAATTGATTCCATGAAAATTTTCGGCGCTAAAACACGTGTAAGAAATTACTGATATATTTTCACAATATTTCTTATTCAATGTATCACCTACTCATTTATTTTTCTATTTATAAAAGTCTATTAACATCTTTATTTCAAAAACGTATTTCTACAGCGTTTGCCATAATATAACCTATACGTTTTAGCGTGGACCTTTACAACAACAGTTAATAAGGACACAAATCACGTGCTCCAGTGGTCGCAAGGCATTTCAATTATATGCTTTGGCTAACATTTCGAATGAGGACAGCTCCAAAGAACATCTCGACGAGTCAAAGTTAAGGAAACGGCTCAAAGCTTTGTGATTCCGTTCACGTTCCAGAATGACCCTGATTAAGAGTACAGGAGCAGTTGATGCAATATATATTTTTACTATGCAATTCTAAACATTCCCGTATTTTAAATCAAATATTTACTGTATAGTTAATATAGAATACGTATTTGTATAAAGCTAAACAGAGAAGACAATAATTGAAAATATTTTCTAGGAATAACATATCAAAATTTATTAAACAAATCGACACCTCCTACGTATAGTATCGTAATCAACAAAATTGCGAAAATTAGTTTTTCACATTTTCAAATTCTTCATAAGATATGTTATCGTTTGAACTAATAAAAAAATATATATTTACAATAGAACCCTAGATAATAAGACTGCTAATTATCGTATGTTCATCTTGATCGAAGTAAAATATGGTATAATGCAGTTCCCATACAGTACGCGGGGGTGGGGGGATCTTTGAGCCGTGCGACCGAATGGCAACTGTTAGTAACGATTAAATACGCGGGAGAGGAGCACGTGCGCTGTTATCGTCGCTGTTTTGTAAACTTTGCACTGATTTTCATTATTTAATCTACATTGTTAGATATATATATACTAAGTATGTCATCTAGGTCAAAAAAAATGATTGAATCAGTGATAAGATGTGATGAGATCGGATCACAAAAAGTAGAAGAGGCCGTTACAAATATAAATTGTGATGGTAATGTGTGTACCCAAGACCAGAGTGTTGAGGATTCTACGAGGATGGAAGGTAAATTATGTTTTACTAATATTTATATACCTAATTATGAAAAAAAAAAACATAAATTTAAAAACGTTTATCGCCCATAGTAAAATATCGTAAGTATGACTTACTATGTTATACTTCGATTTCAGAGACTTTTCAAATATCGTAAGTAAATACTTAAGATACTTTACGATGGGATAGTAATATAAATGGTTCCCGTATTCGTACTTACAATACTTTACGTTGGAATTTCTTCTTGTTTTTCTATCCTATGTTGTACTTAAGATATTTTACTATGATACGATGAATAACTTACTATAGTATTCTTTTCAAAAAATCTCAATTAAAAGATATATTTCATTTTTTTTTACAGAGTCGCCGCTCCCTTCTAACGCAAATATTGAGGAGATAAACCAAATGATGGATTGGTTTTTTGATACTGAGGAAATACAATATCAAAGTCATAGTGCTTCACCCACGGAACAAAGTAGGTAACAGTAATAGTAAGCAAAAAGTTTTAATTAATTTTGTTGTGTAAAATTTATCATATTTTTTCATAGTATGAGTATTTAAAAATATGATTATAAAATTGTTTGTTCTTACCTTTAGGACCCGATGAAGTGTCTTCAGCTGCAGTTATTGAGGATTTAACACAGCATCCATCACCAGACTGTACGATTAATCATCTAGATTTTGATTGCGATAACCACTTTTGTCCCTGGTTTGTCGAAAAAGATAATATTTCACCACTACAGTCTGTTGATTCAACCTATACTAATTCAGTTTATACTCCGCAAGCAAACACACCTTTGTCTTCGTTCTCTGAAGCGACACCACAAGCTTCTAGAAAACGGAAAATCAACCAAAGAAAGGACAAAGGAAATATCATTTGGATTCAGATTCAGATTGATTTTTTAAATTCAAGTTCTTATTAAATATTTTTTATTGTTGTATGTACTGATTTTGTAATTTTAAAGACTGAACAATTATGATTATTATTCTTACGATGAAAGAACGTAAATAAAGTTTATTTTACTTTTTGAAAAATATTTTTGTTTCGTTGGTTTTAATGATAATATATTATAAGCAAGATTGTGCCCGAAGTGATAGGGAAGTTTATTTTATTTTTAGTTTCTGAAAGAGATTTTTGTTTCTTTGGTTTTAATGATATATTTTATTGCAAAAATGTGCCCAAAATGATGAGGAAGTTTTTTATTTTTAGTTTCTGAAAGAGATTTTTATTTCGTTGATTTAAATGACATATTTTATTGCAAGGTTGTGTCCAAAATGATAGGGAATTATCATTGTTTCTGCTAGTATAACACTACTATTACTACTTGTTTTTTTTTTAAAGTTTTTTGTGTGTTACTGATGTTTATTTGGACTGCTGTAATTGAGAAATACATTACATTTCAGTTTAAGGAAAAGAATTTCATTTCAATCATCCCTCAATATACGTCGCTCACGATACGATACAATGACCTAATTATAAAGCATACTGTTGTATCTATACACATTTCACATTATTATTTTGTTAGTATCCTTGTAAATTGTCGTTACATGTGTAACATACGATAATTAATCCTACATATAGTTCGACGTAAAGTATAGTAAGCACTACATACAATGAAGTACGATTGATATTTTTCAAAGTACAATATCGTATGTGATTTTTAAGAAAATCTAGAAAAAAAATCAAGTATTCCTTTTAAAGGTAATATAACACTCATAAAAATGTAGCTGTATGCCAAATTTGGTTCTTAATCAAGAGTATTTGGCTTCATAAACATCAATAATCTACTTGCAAATCTTTAAATAGCTGTACTGTAAAGTTGATCAAATAAAGTTACGATATTATACGTAGGAGGTGTCGAAATATGTTTATTTTTATTGTGCTGTTTGTCTAACCTTTCATTTGTTTGATTTGTCTAGCAATATAACTAACATTTGCTATGTAAACATTGAAGAAGTCGCAAAAAAAAAATATTGTAATATTCATGAAACAGTACGAAGTTTTCTTGTTCCGCAAGTTATTTGTGTAAAGACTTTGTTCATCCTTTTTGTTATATTATGTATGTTATATATTCATAGGTTTTAGTTAATTAATCACGATCGAACAATCGTTACAATTAACACAACAACACAAAGTTTAATCGAACCAATTATAAGCACGAAGGCGTTATAAAGAAAAATCTCCATAAAATTGTTATCTTAACCAATTTGTTTAAATTTTCAGCTTACATTAGAGGGTTATACTATGGAAACAGCAGCGCCACTTAGCACTACCATAAAAGTTAAATGCTTCATAAATCATGACACAGGACAGCGGCACGCCGCTTTAATGAACTGTCTTCTTATTAATAATAACTTGTTGAGTCGCTTCTTAGAGATGAGCTCGATCTAATTTATTATTAAATTTGATTAAATTACTTTGATATCGTCACAACTACAGTGACTAATCGTTGACACAAATATAAAAGGTATTAGTAGCTGTTCACTTTTACAACAGGTTCTAACTACGTATGTTGGCAATAATTTCAAATCATTTAAGTTTTAAAAGCCACATACTGGCCCTAAAAAGCATCGTACTGGCCAAGTATGTTATTTAAATGCAGTTGCACAAAGCAGTTATTTGGGTCAACCGCCAATGAAACTCCGACTACAGTACATTATTTACTACGCTGAGGATTAAGCAAGTACAAAACAAAGATTAAAATTTTGCTTTTAATATGCCTCATTTCTGTTTTTTATTTAAGTTTTTATAGAAAGGCAGATGCTCGTCAGCATGAAAAGCGTCAAACTAGCACCACAATAACACAATTATCGACTACCAACCTCACATGAAATTCGGAATCGTGATGGGATTGTAGGATAAGAAAAAGGGATCAAGGATATGGGGCCGGTTCTCCGAATTACAGTGATAAGCTTCATAAAAATAACTGGTAGATAATTTCCTATTCCTTGGTAAGTACAGGTCCCTACATTAAGCCAGTTACAGTTTTATATAATAAGGAGTGTGTACACTGTGTATATGTAATAAGTTGTTGTGTTGTGTTTACTATGTATACTGTGTTATCAAACTTCGGGTCTATTCTAAGAAATAATTATACAGGAAGATAATAATAATTTTACTGTATAAGGCCATGCTCAGAGTCAAGTCAGCTTCTGTTATATTTACGACCAAAATAATTTAGTTCAATATGCTCAATAATAACAAAAAAAATTCATTTATTAATTATTTTTTTTTTTTTTTTGTGTGGTGTCTCTCAATGTTAGCCAGAAGGGCTTCTACATTTTAACGCGGACGCGGGGGTGAACTGAAGGTTCACCCTGGTAGCGACATGCACAAGGGCGTCCCCCCTTGACGGGGATCTCGAACCTCGGCTTGGGCTTTCGCTTGAGTGGAGGAGGCCAGAAGGGCCCTAATCGGACGGGATTTATTAATTAATTTCGACGCATTACTTCCAAACCAATCCCACTGATACTGCAGATGAATAAAATAAGACTCGAATGAAAGGAAAAAAATACATAGGGCTGCTCGTCCCTATGGAGTTGTTTATCATTATTAAGTCTTGTCGTAAACAGGCGCTCCCACGGGACAGCAGTGGTTCAGCCACTCTTATTGGAGGATTTAATCACCACTAAATATCTTGACAACAGTTTTTTGCTACGAAGAAAATGTATTTATGTATGAACAATTACTTGAAATGATATGTTGTTATAGAAATGCGGCAAAAATAAGTGAATAATTAAATTAAAGCCATGTTTATATTCATTAAGTTTCCCGCAAGATATTTTATTGCAGTACGAAAGTTGATACAATGTTTACGAGAAATGAGGTGATACTCACACTCACACGCACAAAATGTGTGTCTACGCCATAATTAAACATACTCAACACAGAATGATAATGTGCTACACGTCCATTAGAGTTGTATTCACACCTTTAACTAGTCTCTTGTGTACAAACCATCATTTATACACTATACTGCTTCACGTACAATACAAAAATAAACAGGGGCTTGTTAAAAGATCGTTAAAATGACGACATAATGTTTATGTCCCGTCTTTATGTTGCTCCCGGGTAATGGACAACTTCCCCACATATACTTGACTCTCGAACATATTGTACCACGCCTAAACAAACTACACTGTGTACTAACAAAGACTATAAACTGTGGAATGTTCTTGCACTAATGCCATTTACGTTTTTACAGAGGACACTACATCATAAAACTGAGGAACGAATAAACTCAAGATGTTCGTAAAGGAAATGCAAACGTGTGCATCAATTTTACGAGTGCAGATATAAAATATGATATTTTTATTTGAATTATAAGATTTCTGTGTGATTTTATCACTTGATTATTTTTTACCTTCATGTTGTTTCATCTATTGCATCATGCTCAAAATAACGTTGCTCTACCTTATTCTAAAAGAATGCATAAATACTTTTGGTCCAAAAAATTACGTAGGTACTACAAGATTTTTGCAATTTTTTTATTTATTTCAATTACCACATATGAATTTTAAGAATAGGGACAAAACAATGAGGTATAAAAGAACGGAGCTATATAAATGATCCCAGTTTTTAAATTCTAATTGCATTACATGAACTGCTTGAATGCAGTATTTCATGACGACGTCAGAGTCTAGACGATTGGCAAATTATTATCAAGAATCCGTTATAGTAAAATGGCTCTTATCACTTTAAGTCTAAGACTAGAACAGTATGAGCATAACTCCCTGTAATATGAAGCTCAGGACCGTATTGTCTATAGACTATAAGCCTCTTTAGAAACTGCATATATAACGGATCAGTGTGTAAATTTACTTAGGCTACGTCCCTCCCCTCAAATAAAGATCGACTGGCGACCGCAAAGTGGCGCTCTGAGTCGTATGCGCTTGTAATCAAATTACATTCAAACAAACACTACAAAACAGTAAGCAAAGTAACACGTAATTTAAGCTGTTTTAAAGGTGCTGTGATTTTTAAAAAGGTAAGGTAATAGGTAACAACATTTTTTAATTTATAAAAATAAACTCTTGTTTTGTGGGTCCATCACAATTATGTAGTTATAGTAACTGTCCAATTGTTATAGAAATATTTATATCTGTACAATAGTAGCCCTAAATTATGAATATTATATTTATTCCAAAAAAACAAATCCTCTACTCTATCAACAATAAATTAAAATCATTCATTGATATATAGTTTTTGCTACCATGAAGCTGCATTAATAATAAAATAGAATATATAAACATCGTATTCTGCGGCAAATAAACATCACAAAATCAAATTCAATCAGTACAAAAACGTCCAATCTCCTTCCAAGTATTACCCAATATAACACCACAGAGCGAGGATTTGTGCTCTCAGACAAGGAGCCACTTACATTGCACTGTGACGTCACATAAAATGCACCGCGCAATCTTCCTCAAGAATACACAATCCGCCCTAAGCCTGTATGTTTGTGTATCCATTTGCTATATCCCTTTGAATACGACATCTCCATCGGTTTAGAATCATAACACGTAATTTCCCCATTGATTGTACAGAAGTTGCGTTTTAATAAATTTCATCTAAGCTTAGAGGTGAGATTTGTTAGCGTTTTGACGCTATTCAATTAATGGAAGAATGCTGTTTTTTCTCCAGTGTAGGTAATTTTAATGTTACTTTTTCGTGTAAAATTATATATAATATGTACATAATACTTAGGTTCAGTCTGACGGTCATGATTAAAAGTATATTTCACAGTTAATATTACATAGCCTCAATGATAAAGATATATTTCAAATTTAATTAAAGATCTTCTTTTAGTCTAATAATTAATATGAATACTGTAATCACATTTAGAGCATTGGGTGGGCGTATAAAATACATAATTCAAACTTGTTTTTCTTTTCTCAATTAATTTTGTTATGAAGTTAATCATATACACATCGTGTTATAAAAAATACCTACCCTATAATCTACATGCTATGACAAAAATGGTTCACGGTATTTAAAAATTTTCAGATGATAATTGAGATGACCCGAAATCTTACCTCGTAGCGTCTTTAAATCGTACTATACGTGTACTATACATAGATATACTATCCTGATTCAACATTCCGACCGTCAGTAATGCAATTTGAAAATATTTTTTGTATCTTTATACTTTGCAATAAATCTATCAATTAAAATACTGTAACTTAAAGCCACCTAGCAAACAAAAACAACATTAAAGCTAAAATAAATCACCATCAAACCTGAAATTCAATTGAAATGCATAACAAGATGGAAAGCTCTAAAAATACCTTGGCAGAACCGTTCATGTGTTGACTCCTAAATCCGGTTTCAGCATTGAATCTGGTAAGCAAATGTCTTACATGTTGTTGGGGATTAGGCAGACGTATTTACCTAATGCAATGCCGCAAGATGCAGCCGTGGAACTACGAAATAAATTGCCGTAAAATAAAGTGCAACCTCTACACGAGGTTCATCTGAGATGCAGTACTTGAGTCTACGTAAGATGCATTGCACAAGGCGGCGTTTAAAATTGAATTTTATAGAGCGCTGCTATGACAGCTTTCTGAATTGTTTACATAGAAGCTTAGTTCACAAACAAAGTTTGCATGTAGAAGATTATGCATGTCGGATTTAAGTGGTTTGGGAAAAAATACAGGTCTTCCTTGTAAATTGGAGGTTACATTTTTTTATCTCTGCGTAGAAGAATTACGTTTATCCATCATTTTTTCATATTTTGCAAATGATTAGAGATTTTTCTTTTGTACCTCAATTTAAATGAATAAAGATTTGTTGATGTTGCTTTAATTATTTAGTCTTTAGAGTTTAGGCACATTGACAATAATATAAATGTTCGATTACGTAGCATCCATTAATGATCATCAGATAATGATTGACATAAAGGTTTGCACAAAAACAGTCCTAGTCCAAAAACTTGAATGTCTTTTATTTAACAAATTACAAAAATGTAAAACAGAATGTTAACGTAACTTTATATTTACTAATTGGGAATCGCACTGGGAATGAAACAAAACAAAACAGAATGAACTTTAGGTTTGACCCTCGCATATAGCTTTTTGTTTGAACTCGCCTGTCTCCAGAGAAAAGTTAACAAAATATGTTTTGGTTCACAAATTTTTGTTTATGTTTATTCTGATGAGTAGATCTTGGGGTTCCGTAGATGGCTTATAATTTTAATTTAGTGGATTAACAATAGAAATTACATACTTACTAATATTTTAAATGGGAAAGTGTGTTTGTTTGTCTTTCTTTCACGTCGCAACAAAGCGATCGTATGAAATGATTCTTGTGTCTGGAAATAATTAGGAGTCTAGATAGTGCCATAGTTCACCTTTTCATTCTATTTGTTAAAATGAGATGAAATAAACTGACTTCCAACTGCCAGTTTTACATTAGGAGCGCATTCATATAATGAAAATAAGTAAGAAAGTAGTATGCAATAAGAACCTGACTAAACCTGTGAAACCTCACACACACAAAACATATCCACTTAAGAATTTCTTTCTGTGGCTATTTTTACCTAATTGTAACTGTGGGTTAAATATTATTTCAAGAAATTTTCTTTTTATATAAATGTATTTCTTTAGCATTTATACTAGAACCTATAAAGTGAGATGCTCACAAACTACAACCTACGTACATATTTCTTAGAATGTATCTATTTTGAGTTGGCATACTGTAATGAACATAAACTGTAATGAACATAATAAAAGAGTTTATTTTAAAGGAAAGGAATTTCTTTACACTTTTAACGAGAAAAAGCAATATTTATCTTGAATACTATAAGCGGGGAAAAAATTGTTAGGTATTATATATCGGTATACCTATATGTGTATCTGTTCATATGATATTTTTATGCTGAATCCTAGAAGAAGCCTGAACACATTTCTAGTAACTAATATACAAGCAACTTCCAACAAAAATCATATCCCTCAGAAAAGAGATATTATCTAGGAACACCAGCACAATGAATAAACTTCAACAGTAATCGGGAACCATCTAGATAGTCACGTTTCGTAAACCAAGCACTGTTTTACAAATAAGGAGGCATGTCTATACACTGACCCTTGTTAGAACATCAACCCTCCTCAATTTCCAGCTGGTATGATCTCAAAAAACGGATGAAAGAAGCCCAATGCAAATAAAATTTACCAATGCCCCTGTGACTCTTTTGACGGTTAACTTATTCAGATACGCGTGGATGATGGCATTTTACCTTGAAATGTAAGGGAATATTCTAGTTTCGACCTTAATCCTTAGACCTTTTATTTCGCCGACCGTTATTATGTTTTGTGTCGAGCTAACAAGCTTAAGTAAACATAAATATTCGGGTTTTATTTCGAATAAAATAAGGAAATGTTAAGAGTCCTTATCGATTTTAGAGTGATTTTTACTTGTTTCTGTAATTCTTTAGACGCTCGTTTAACAAAACTAAATTAGTAACAATGTGTGATGATATCTTAAATTAAAGATTCATTCAATATCTAAAATACGTTCGAGATAATTTATTGATATTCATTGTCCAGTTTGTTTAATAGCCAATAACCTAAGACGTGTTTCAATTTTTTCCATGCGGGACGTTCGTGTCTTTGTATTTTACACGGAATTTAATAGAAGAAGTTTTCTTATAAAATATACTACAGTAAAGACACTGAGACATCCTAAAATAGGTTCGAGGCAATTTATGTACTTTTATTGAAAAATTCAAAGAACATCTAAGTTAAAATAGCCTTACTTTGATGAAATTTTATGCGTATATGGCGTCGAATTTCTAGTTCTTACAACAGAGTTAAAAAAAAATAAAAAATACACACTAAATGATAGGTTAATGCTTAAAAATTTGCAATAAAAAAAATACATATTATATGTTTTATGAAAGAAATGGAATAATTTAAAGTTCTCTAGAATTTTAGATTATATACGGGAGCGCAAACGTTGTTACGGCAGATCTATATAATCGAATATTCTAGAGAATTTTAAATTATACCATTACTTTCATATAACATAGTAGTTAGTTTTTTTAAACGAGCTCCTAAAGAATTAAAGAAACAAGTCAAAATCACTCTTAAAATCGATACGGCCTCTTAAGTGAATCTTGTGATATTTTGGAACTTTACGTGTTTGCTATTCGGCACCTCAATTTTGTCTACATTTTTCAATTGAAATCAATGATAAAGAATTTATTCGTACAAATACAGTAATATACCTAGGTTGTCTATTTTATCCATAATATTTTATCTTGATTGTTGTTTGGTAGATATATTGAGATATTATAAAAATAGTAGATTTTATGTCGTAACTTGAATTTAAAATATGAAATGTCAAGAGCCTGAGTAAATGTTTCCTAAATTAACTATACAATATAACGTAAATAATCCATTACAATACATTTTCATTATTCGATGCTTATAAACAGTAGATAATTAAGTATAACGAAGCGATACCTCGTATTTCTTTCCAGCAATTCAGGGTTCTGTAGCCAAATACCGCTTTTATACAGGGTTGTATATTACACGGAGGTCGCGACTTTATCTCACTTTCCGCCCGAGTTGCGTTCGCTAGCGATATAGTGAAAATAGTAGTACAATAAAACAGGGTTCAACTATATCGGTGGAGAGGCCAAGAGCCCACTCCTTATCGGAAAACTGTTACTGTGATTCATTGCTTGCCGCTATTTACTTACCGCTCTGTTAAGCGTGCATCACAAGGCGATTGTTCGCTGCGAATGCAACTGCGAACGAATTCGTGATATGGCTTACACATCTGCGAATCACCTCTGTAAATGTGAATCTGCTGCTCTGAAATAGTCGCAATAGTAAATGAGCGAATTATATTCAACCTAAAAGGATGGTGTTAAAGTGGACTATAATTAGTTTGACGATTACATTATAGTCTCTGAAGTTTTGATTCTTTGTAGATTATCATATACAATAACATATGTATTTTAGTCACTCATAGCAGAAACAAAGCTTAGTTTAGATATACATATAAGATATTATGTGTAATAAAAAAAGGATATATTAAAACCTGCATTCTGTTAAAAATTATTCGGTGGACTGGTGACTGGTGGCTTTTGCTTCAGTGATAGCGCTTACGAATCCTATATTTTGATAGATGATGCTTATTTCTAAACAATAAACCCACCATTAATTCATCCATTACGTTAGAAAACTTCAGCTGATCTTAACCACTTGTTCAAAGCAATCTATTCGCAAAGAATAGATGCGATCAAACTCGATGAGTGTACGGTGTGAGATACGCTTTACCCTGCACCTTAAGCACGATATTACATCCTCTGTGAAGTACTTACGTTACTCACTCGTTTCTATTGTAAACCTTGATTTATATATACAACTTTTGCAATGTTCAAAAAGAAATAGAACATTTCAATAATAACAATAAATACTTATTAGTTATTATATAATATATTTTTTAATAAATGTAGTTACTGATATGCTTATACATTTATCAGTTTTACAGAATGTGTTCATAGATCATTACCCAAAACATTGTAAATTTATTGGTATGAAAAGTTTGTGTTGATATCAATGTAATATTTGAGCAATTAAAATATATCCAACGCTAACCGCACGGATGTTTACCACGATGTATAACTAGGTATTCATATAGAATTCAATTCTATTATTCCCACATTAAACGGTAGTGGCTAAGCGGGGTGCCGATCGCCGACCGCAGACCGCACCCTATTTGTAGATATCTCCCTAGTATTACGCTTAAATTAAATCATTGCTAGCTCATGCGATATCATTGCTGTATTTGATTGATTGAGTGAATGTAATGAGTACTTGGGCAAGCTTGACGATGAATTAATTACGTGTAGCATGTCTAAATTCCCACCAACAGCCATAATATTGTTTAATTGGTGATACAAGCCAGTGTGTGGTTTGACAATTATACGCTCGCCAAGTGTACACGTGAATAATAGCTTTCCTGTTTTATACTTTTCTTTTCTTTGGCTTTGTAGGAACACAAATTATCTATTATTAGGTAAAGAAGCAAGTTGTCGTCACATTATTAGCATGACGCGGAGTCAAACATCAAAATATAGTCCAAAAACAAAACTTTCTATTTTCAAACACAAGTCTAAGTACTCTAAGTATGGTTCCTCTTCACTACATAGTATAAAACAAAGTCGCTTTCTCTGTCCCTATGT
>CAJQZM010039442.1:47272-69206 GCA_907164665.1 Colias nastes
AAGGAGTGACAGGACAGGACTACATAATATATACATAAATACATAAATATAAATAAATGAGATATAATAAATTTAAGTTATAGATAGATCATACGACAATATAACTCGACTAAACGGCTAATGTAAATACTTAATAAATACATAAATAACAAATATTTCAGGACAATAATTTACACGGTAATTTTAATTTACCACTAAATCTGGATTTGGTGAGCTAATAATATACTTTTAAATTTAGATTTAAAAGTATATATCAAGATATATAGATCAACTATATGATCAACGATATGTATATATCTAGATCAACTATTCTTACGAGCACGCCTATAAAAAATCAGTTAGAAGAAAAGGAAAACCGAAAAAGAGCTAAAGCAGAAGACATTAAGAAAAAGTCTGAAAATAAATTACAAAAATGATCTCAAATGAAAAGACTGAAATGTAGTGATAAGAAACCCTTAATCATAAAGAATTTCAAGGATATTGCAGTCTATAGTGACTCTAATCAAAATACGAAAGAAAAAGAAGAAGAAAAAGGATAAAAGGAAAGGAAGACTACTTTTGTGTTTTTTGTAAGTAAAAAAAAATATATAGATCCCCCGAATGAAGATTGGATTATGTGCTATGAGTGTAAAAACTGTAAAATCTCATGAGAATTGTACTGATGGACAATCAACATCAAGGGGTTATAAATGTGATCTCTGTCGTTATTAATGTTAGTTCTTAATTACCCCACATGGTGTTCGGCTTTACCCCACTCACGTCGGGTAAAGCCGAACACTAAGGATTTTGTTTTTTTTTCATATTGTTACATTTTATTACAAAAATTTAAGTGTTGATTACTAAATTTGTTAGACAGATAAGTAAACTTCCTGTTTAATTAATAAAAGAAGCTCTGTGATTATATTCTCCTTTTTTATTTAAGTTTTCCCTTAGGTGTTCGTAATTCTCCCCTATCTCTGTTCTTATATAGAGTGATATTTGTTAATTAATATCTTAGACAAGCAAAGTTATGAAAATAATATTTTTGTGGTAATTCTCTGTGCGTAAAATTGCGAGAATTTTAAGAATCCTAGACAGAACTTAAACAACCATACTCTTTATTTTATTAAGTTTGGATAATGAACTAACGTAACAACTAGCAACTTAAGATAATGAAACAACAGAAACTGATAAATTTAATAGCATGATATTAAAGAGGAACTTTACATTATATAATATTTTTAATTTTTAATTGTCTCAAATATGCAGCATTACAACTAATTGATATAAGGTTGAATTATATAAATTATTTCGAAGATATGACAAATTATACATTTGAATATTCTTTAGCAAAACATTATGTAATATTTGCAATAATTATTTGTATTTCATGTAACCCAGTTTATTATTGTCAGTATAGTTGCTGAAATAATAATGTAGTTACCAGAAGCAATCAATACATTAATCATAAAAGATCCAATGAAACACGATGATCCTCAGGACTTAAGTGCCTCTGATACAACGAGTGTAATATTATCTTAGCGAAATATATTCACATTGGTGATATTGATATGCCTGTAAGGGAAGTCCGTCTGTCAGACCCTATTCAAGCTGCGCTGACACGCTGAACAAAGGGATTATAGTAAGTAGCTCCAATGTAGATGTCATTACCAATGTACTTGAGCGAACGTGCAAATTATTGTAGTTATCTTCGCAGTGTATTCACAACTAATGCTCACTTCACAGCTAAGTTGGCAAGGGCCGTTTCGAGAACATTTGGGGTAGCGCTCGTGGTTGTCCTGCCTAGATTTAATCAGTCTACCCTGAAATAATTATTGAGTTCAACAACAACAAGTTATGTGTTTAAAACAATGAATTTTTGAGTGTCTGTGACTTTAATTCGAATCTTCAGTCATTGACGAAGGCCTGGTACTGCAATTGATAAAAAAATCGGTTTGTATTTTATCCTGCTTATCTATGGAACTCTGCATTAGATTTCGATACTGTACTTTATAAATTCACATATTATAATATGTATGTATAAATAAACTTCTTTACTTCACTTCCCTACTTTACATATAAATATATATGTTTAGGACGTAGGTTACCTATCATGACTAGCAAAAGCGAACACAAAATAGCGTACTGAAACTCCAGACCACTATTTGAATAAGGGTACATATTATTAAGGAATTTACTAGTTTTTGTTTATTCATTATGGGTTAGCGTCCACGTCCCTAAAGTTTATCCCTACGTTTACGTTTAACACCAATTCCGTGAATCGAACTATATAACAGTTCCATTCCGCTCATTGAAACAATTTATATTAGAGCCAACTAGTTAACCGAATGTTTTGAAGTTTGGTTACCGTATTGTTGTTTATGATTTATATTTATGATTGTGTACCAATTGTTATCCATAATATTAATACTGATTAATTAGCATACAGATTACCGAATCTGGATACCTACTATAATATTATTAGGTATCTAGATTCGGATATTAATATTAATTATTTATATATCCCGATATTAAATTAATTAGTGCACTTTTAATTTCCTGCTGCATCTAATAATTCGATTCTCAAACATTATTTCAAAAGATAATAGATGTTGAGACCCTAAAATATCTTGTATATTCAATCATTTATTATACAGATAAAACACATAAATGATGACATAATTAACTCAACACACTGTTTGGCGACATATTGTTATATTGTGAAATATTATGTCTTTTAATTATATTGAGTACTATATTGTTATTTTCGCATAAAAAGAAGTTATTAAAATAATAGCTACTGTACTTGAAGGGAAATAAATTATATGCTCACAAAATAAGGTTTTTATGAGGAATATAAGTATCTAATGCATCCAATCAATAGCCTAATTTCATATAGGCGATTTAACCCGTATTTTTATAGCCTCATTTCGGCACAATGTTCCGGACATCAATCAATCCCCTATGACGTACAGACTGAAGGATAATATATTATTATAAATAAACTCCTATTTTTTCATAATACTTTTAATGACTTATTATTAGCAGATGATAGATTGAAATATTATAAGTACTCTGATATCAATGGTTATGAAATATATAACATGTTATTGTTTATACTTAAATTACATAGATCTATCTACAAATAATGAACTAGATGTTCAGATGTTCTAAATATTTGAATACTCCTGTCTATATACTTCATGATTATAAAGTACTTATTAACCACAAAACTGCTGCTACTTGAAGTTAATCCAAGCGAATTCTTATAATTTTATTCAGTCTTGCAATCATTAATATAAACCGTTGGTTTACGAAAATCGCTTACGATACTAATTTCGTTACAATATAAATAAGGCAGTGTCAGGCTCAAGGGGGTCGTTTATACCCTCATAAAATAAGTAAACGAGCACGATCATCCGCATCTACATAATTAAATAGGATTTCACGCGGAGAACGAAACTTAGCGAAGTTTTCAACAAAACTCCTGAAGAAATAAAATATGCACATCTCGAGATTTTGAGCGACGCGCTTCGATGCCGGCAAACTTGCAAACCTGTTGAAAAATTGAGACAGATTCAAAATTCTAAATTAAGGAAACTGATAAATTCGAGTATTCATGAATATCTTATACCTGTCGATACAGAACAATGCAGTAACAAACATCATCTAGGTATAAAAAGTTTGAACAGCATAAAAAATTACAGATTATTACTTTATGGACTTCTATTTTAAAGCAAACATTATTATTAATTTTTAAATATATTCTTTGTAAATATATTCTGTCTTTCTTTTCTTACTAGGTGCATAAAAGTATACGTATACCTATACTGACCGCCATATTGTTGCAGCGAAGTAACTTATAAACGAAACAAATATTTTCGAACAATATACTCGACGAACAAAGTCATCTTGTTCAACAAACATGACTGAAGAACTGGAAACTGTATATACTAGATGTACAAATACTTCAAAGTATACCCGAAATGCAAGGAATTATTTCTTCCCAATATCTTTGACAAATGTTCCATTTTGAATAAAGATTACGGTTCGCTTCCTTTGTTTATTGCACAAGTTGAAAGCTAGTTTGTGTGGACTTTTCAAAGCGAAATAGCCTCTTCTGGACATGCTATTTCTTTGAAGATTCTATTGGCTATCTGGACATCTGTTGGCATTCTCCGGTGTTTACATTTCATTTCTTCAAGCTACAAACGTAGTCGAATAGGGATGCGCGCGCAGTGATCTCAGGCCCGATAGCATTGTGTGGTCGTTATCTTGATCTCTGCTTAAAAAGTGTACTCGCTGCGTAGCTAAACGTAACTGTGTCAGGGGTTTGTGAAAGAGCCTTTAGACGATATGAGGTGCAAATAGAATTTCTAAAATAGGTATGAATTTTTTAAATGAAGGGAAAATGGTCATATTTTTTAATTTCATTTTTATTTGAACGTAATTTACAATTTATATTTTAATCTAAAATAAATATATAATAAACATCTTATGGTTTTACTTGGGCAGTTAATTTACATTGACATACAGTGTGAATTTGTTTAAGACAGTCATCACAGTGTTTTTCGGTTATGTTACTTTTAGTAACAGATTTATTTTTATTTTCATCAATTGGTTTTTCAAAAGAGCTGCTTATAATTTGTTCTATAAATTTATCAACCTGATTGTTAGTTTCTGCTTCATCAAGTTCGATCTCATCTTTTTTCATTTCAGTTGTATAATAGGGTAAATTAAATGTATTAAATTTTAATTGCTTTAAATCATTACTTTGTGATAAAGATCTTAATAAAGGAACTTTTAAAAGTTCCAAGTAGTCTCTTTTTTCTTCAATATCATTCTTTTCCTGTTTCACTGTTTCGAAATCTTTGTGGTTTTCATCTTGAAAAGCCTGAGTCACAAAATGTTGATTTGTTTGTATTGTTTCTTCACTCCCTCTGGCTTTGAAGAAACCATTTTTCATATAATTATCAAAGAATTTACGTGCAACGTCGTCGAAAACTTCATCTCCTGGTAAAAGGTGAGAATCGAATTTATTGCCTCTGTCCGTATTGAATAAATGGTTATGAACTGGTTTTACACTTTTTATATAAATAAAGGCCCTTTCATTAACCTCACTCTTCCTATCCTGAGAATCTTCTAGCAAAGCTTTGTCAAGTTCATTTTGATTTTTAATTCTTTCTAAAATTATAGTACGGTCGATATTCTCAAACTTAGGAATATTTTTAGGAGTTTTTTCATAAATCCTACTGTTCTTTTGCTGAGACCCTTCTAACAAGTCAAGTTTGTTTTGTTTTCTAGGACTTTCTAAAATCTTTGTACTATTTTCAAGGTAAGAACGATTGTAAGATATTTTCTTGCTGATTGCTTTGTTTTTTTCCTGAGAATCTTCTAATAAAGCTTTGTCAAGTTCATTCTGATTTTTATTTCCTTGTAAAGTTTTAGTACGATCCATTTTCTCGAGATTTGGAATATTGTGAGGGGTTGTATTAACTTTAGTTCGTATATCATTCTGTAAATCAAGATTTAATGAATAAGAAACATGTTTAACAGAGAAACGAAAAATATAAAGAAAAAGTTGGGTAAACACTGTATATTTCTATATCGCTAAGCAATGCAATTTCAATGATATACCATTTGAACACAATTTATCAGATATGTATTCAAAATGCTCACCTCTGCAGCTCCTTTGGGTGCAATAAATTCGTAAGTGAGTCCAATATAGCAGGAAACTATAACAACTATCGTATCTCTCATATTCTATCATTGAACGGGTGCAGCGATATAAATTTGAAATGTAGTAATAGAACAACACACACGACGCCCCAATGTAATATGCATTGGACAAACTATTGTCTGGAGAAAAACCATTATTTTTATAAACATTGAATGACTCAATGTATTGATGAATTGTTTGTTTGTTTATTCTAGTACAGTTACATCATGTTTTATTTCTGTTTAGGATTAAAACTAACTCGACGTCCTGGCTTCACTTTGAAATTTCAAATATTATAATATTATGAGGTAACGAATAAACAAAAATTATGCATTAGACAAAAATATTTGTTTGCCTATGTTTTTTTTTCTATTCCAAACTATAAAACAAGTGTGTGGAACCAAAATTGTTTTTTTACATACTATAAGACTGAGAAGCATGTAGCACAATAATTAGTTTCCAAGATAAGCTTGCATAATGATCTGCAATTTTTATCAAAAAATGTTAAAGACAATAACAACAAAATTAATTCATGAAGTATGTTTATTGGCGATATCAATACATATTTTTAGATCATATCTTATTTAGTTTTGTCCAAATATAGCGAGGACTTCATACAACAGAGCGCTTACATCGATACCATGTTCACCCAACGTATCGACTTCAGATTTGAAGGTCTCTGATTCCCACAGAGCATCCCACAGCTGGTCCCACTCTTCGCTTTGTAAACTCTCCATAGCCCTCTTGAATTCTTCATATTTTTCAATTTTTTCATCAAAGAGAGCAGACAATTTTTCTTTCGGGAACAAAGCAATAGTTTCCTGTATATAAGCGTTAACGTCTTTGCCGCTAACTTCATGTCTTAATCTTCTTTCGTTTTGAGCCATATTGTCTGTAAAATAATAAAATGTATTATAAATAGGTACTAAGTTTTCGATAAAAATATGTTTAATTAAAATGTGAAATATTTTACCAATGAAATCATTCAACTTGTCAATGAAGAACATAATATCGATTTCGTGCCCTTCCAAAAATTCAACCACCTGAAAAGGGAAATGTTATAAATTAGTATCAATACCTATAATGTGAAATACAAACTTTTGACATAAATTAAAAAGACAATGTGGATGACTATGCTTTAAAAACGTTTATTTACGCGCCAAGGTTCCTTCAATTACATTCCTTTTTTACCAAACTTCAAAAAAGTGGGGTATCCAAAACAAGTAAAATTGTGAATATGAAGCACCAACTTTGATTTGCCTTCTTTTTAACATCGCTGTTATTTTTAGTTAAATATTTTGTATATTTTTTTTGTATCGTCAATTACTTAATTATTATGAACCATTTCACCATTTTAACTTTTAAGTTACGATTGTAACTGTAAAACGTTACTTTAAATTGCTATTTTTTTTTAATTATTGTTTACTAGCTTTCCGCCCGCGGCTTCGCCCCCTTTACTTCCTCCTGAACCTTCCTCTTGAACAACTCTATCTATTTTTAAAAACTGCATCAAAATCCGTTGTGTAGTTTTAACGATTTAAACATACATAGGGACATAGGGACAGAGAATTCGACTTTGTTTTATACTATGTAGTGATTACAATAGAGATTAATAAAGAACAGAATAACTTACGGCTTTAAATTCGGGCAAATCTTCCATCTCATGGATGAGCTGGTTGAAATCTTTAGTGGAAGCATAGTCCAGACTCGCGCGGAACTCATCGAATTCTAGATAATGTTCCATGAGGTGTTTTATTTCATCACCGGATTCCTCAAGAATAAGATCCATGAAGTCATCAAAATGCTCATGGAAAGACTTCCTTGCTTGGGGGGCAGCGAAGCCCAAGGTAACTAGAGCCGATAAAAAGAGTGCGACCTTCATTTTCTCCCGCAAAATATTACTGAGAGGAAATCTAAAACTGCATTATATTTATATCCAGATTTGTTTTAGTCCCCGCATGATTACCTAGGCTAATACATCAGAAGCGATCACTGTGAGATAAAAATCGGATAACGTCCATCAATCTCATATATTATCTTAAAATAGCCGCTACATAAATTGCTTTACCCTTTTTATCAACAATGATTGTGATATGATTAATCTGAATAGGGGATTTTAGAAATCTTATCGGAAGAGAGAATTATTCATGAGACAAGATATTAAAAATAAAATAGTTTTCGAACATTTGAATAAACGCTAGCCTTAAACGATTTTGAGGTTTTCTATTGCCATGTATTGTGTGATAATCATAACATTTTGTTAGGTGTATATTAGATGTAGATATTCTCCAAAGTAGTAATATATTTTTACGATCTAAAACGACATAGTATTATTTATTAGAAATTAAGTAGGATTGATGCATTTATCTTCGCATGGCAACAAGTTATTTCACGCATTGTCATCTAATCACAATAACATCAGGCAAAGATAATAAAACAAGATTTAAAGAAATTCGATTTATTTACAAAACAATCCAGTCATCCGGACGTTTAATTCTGGCCGAAGATAGCTGTAATTTCGACGAGGAGCCAATATACATCAATACCATTGTCCTTCAGGGTTTGGACTTCTTTCAGGAATACTTCGCTTTCCCACAGAGCGTTCCATACCTTGTCCCACTCTTCACTCTGGAGGTTTTCAATGGCGGATTTGAATTCTTGATCCTCACTCACTTTCTGGTCGAACAAGGCAGCCAACTTAGCTTTAGGGAATTCGGAGATGCAGTCCTGAATGAACGCGTTCATGTCCCTGCCGCTGAGCTGATGCCTGGACTGTCTCTTACGCTCTACTTGGTCTGAAAAATAAGTGAATATTTGATGAATGAGTATAATAAAACTTAAAATACCTTGACTATTTACCTACAAATAATTTTGGAAGTTGCCTATAATTATTAACACTTGATGTTACATTTATTTGTTAATTAATAGTAAATTCCCGCTATTTGAAGATTAGGAAAACATCGTGGTCAAATTTGAAACTATTTATATTATAATACAGTGAGAAGCATTGTTTTTATTACCTTATGTTCTATTAGTTTTTAATATTTGTAAAATACTTAATAATCGGTTCTATTTTCATTCTCTTCATTTTGAAAAACATTTTAAATTAAAAATATTATGTTGTAGGAACTTACCGATCATGGAGTTAAGGATATCAATGAAGAAGGTGATATCAATGTTGTCATTTTCCAAGAAATCAACGACCTGTAATGTTTATAACCATTATTAATCATTTAATACCTACTAAATATTCGAAATATAAAGTTATATAAAGATATTGCGATTGCTCTTAAGATAATCCCAATACACTGCATTTGGTTACGCTTATCAATGAAACAGCTATGACAAACTAATGCATTTGCACCATACTTCACAAGGGGATATAATATTATCAGATAGCTAAATCTACAACGCCTTTTCACTATTTAGAACTAATTATTTATTTGTCTATAAAGGTAAGTATTTAGTTACCACTAGTTTTAACTAGGGAAAACGCGTTATAACGATAAGCAGCTTTTAACTATGACATATTATATACTTACAGCTTTGAATTCGGGTAAGTCCTCCATCTCATGTACGAGATTGTTGAAGTCCTTGGTCTTCAGATAGTCCAGAGCTGCGTTAAATTCTTCGAATTCCTGGTAATGTTCCATCAGATGCTCGATGTCATGGCCAGCTTCATCGAATATGAGGTCCAAGAAATCATTAAAATGTTCATGGAAGACTTTCCTGGGCTGAGGGATGGCTAGCCCAAGAGCGAGCACAGTCAAGAAAACTAAAGCTGCCTTCATGTTTGCCGCGTCGGATGAATGTGTGAAGGATAGAAAAACCGTCGTTTAAATAGTGAAAATATAGACGATAATCCAATTCTTGACGTAAAAATAATCTACTAATCAAAAAATAGATCTTATTTTCATGAGAATTAGAGCTACATATATATAAACTTTATCTTTCCTTACGTCTGTCAATACATCGGAAAGGTACTTGAAATGTACGTGATGGTACAAACGCAGAATTTATCATAGATATTGAAGTGTAAACGATTACCAAAATAAGCATAGTTTTTTTGCACTCCTTTATATCGTGATTAGGTAAATTATTAAATTCTTAAATCAGTTTACTTTATTTCTATTACAAACAATTATGAAGTTGCTAATTTTTATTGAGATACCTAATATTAATGTAGTCATAATAACAATTATACACTTTACAGGCCGTTGATTTCTTCTATTTAGGTACCTACCTACAACCTATGGAAATAAATAGCGGTACTGTTTACTCATCAAATACTTTCATGATATAATGATTAGTACTTATACCAAAATATTTCAAATAATATATTTGAAACAATTGTGGGTTGTGTAAATACATGTCATCATCAGGCAAATACAAGGGGTTCCATCTTGGTTCCATACGTCTTAGTACTAAACTTTATAACCATAATTTATTCCATGAAATTACTTAGATCACTTAATGATCTAAGTGAAATTACATAAACCTAATTTTTTAATTGATATCAGTTATCATTCAAATTTCTATAGGTATTTTTGTTGTTATGTAAAGATAGAAAATTATTTTCATCGCGACACGTATAACAAGAATACCTACCTATAATTAAACCTTAACTACTTCATTGGTGTAATAACCAATAGCCATTAGGAATTTCGATTCATCAACGTGTAGGATGAACGTCACGCCTAGTGTCTTGCTCCAAATGGTCGAGCTATTACTATTTGATGGTTCTAAATGGAATACCTCAGAAGCACGGGGTTGAAATTGTATTCGGATTATGACCATAATCTCTCTTTCGTGACTTATAGATGTAACTAGCGAAATAGGGGTGAACTTAATTTGAACTTCTGGCAGTAATAATATGAGCCGCATATCGGAATATATGTACATATTTTACACCCAGTAGATATTGTAATATAGATAATAAGCAAAAATCCTCTTATTTTTATGATTGTTCAAATATTTATCATGTTTTCAATTAACTAGATAGAAATGAAATATTACAAAAAATTTAATATTACCTACCTACTATTAAATTTAATGCTACTTTAACCGGAAATAAATTAACTGAATAATAAAGAAACTCCTGTAACATGTATATAGTTCACACTTCATTTCATTATATCGCTACGAAGCCCAATGCAGGGACACAAGCTTCCCGTGAGGGCTCTGAAATTTTAATATACGTACAAAAAAAAATTGAAATAATATACATGTATAAAAAATCGTCAAACGAATCTAAAAATATGAAAAGATACAGTTTCAGTCCTGTAACACGAACTGCAGGTGTGAGGTTTTATCAATTGTCATGAGATTTCCGACTTGTTCCGTGTGACGATCATGTAGATAATGATTCTTAGTAGATTTCAAGTATTTTGCGGCTTTGTATAGATCTACTTAACAATTTTTTTAATTATTTTTTCTGTATACAAAACATCATAGGTATCTGTATCTACTTTTAAGTTTTATAATCTGTACATTCTTTACAAAATCATTAATGGGTAAAATGTTATCTGTGTTCAAATAATTCCATTTAATAAATCTCGAGCGGGTAGAACAGAAAAAACTTAGTCATCCCAATAAAGACCTGTCACAGTAGCTAAAAAAAAAGCTATCCGATAACAACATTAAAAATGAGTCATAAAAATGTTAAGACGTCTAACGAATCGACTTTATCAGGTGGCGGCGAATTCTTTATTGATGACTATTCACATCTGCGCTTCTCGTACTATCAAAATCGGGATGGTCCACTCGATTCCACACTCGAGACGATGTGCAATTCCACGCTCCCGAGCCATGATGCCACCTCAACTACCATGGAAACAAACGTAAGTGATATTGAACATGTAGATGAAAGGCAGGAACTTCGAAATTATTACGTCACGCAAATTCCGGAATTGCCGCACCCAGCTAACACGGTAGCTTCCATTATAGCATCTGCTTCAAATAGTATGAATTCAGGCAATATGCGATTCAAATATGCTGACAAAATTGAAACGGCTAAAAAGCAACCTAGTGCTGAATTGGAATTTTCGCCCTCGCGCCGATCGACGCTCATGCCCAAAAAGAATATCTAACTAATTCTATGATAGCTGTCACTAATTTTAATTAAAGCTTGTTTTTGTTTGAGTTTGTTTCTTGTGGTTGAATTTGTATAAATAAACTGAAATAATAATGTATAAAATGTATTGCAATTATAAAAATAAAATTGTATTTAATATTATAAATAATTGTGTGTTTTATTTTTGTAACATTATGATTAAATATTTGTATTTTAATCAATTACCTACCAGGTTTTTCATATTAAAATTGAATAAAGCGTAAGTAAATGTATTCTAAATTCCTTTACATCTAAGTACCTACTTAAGTAGTTAGACTAGAGAAAATCGTGCATACCTAAATGCTTTAAATTTAACAAAAGCCTGCTCTAAAAATACTATCAACGATTATATTATCTGGCTATAAATAAGCGAAGGAATACGATTCTTGGAATATGTAGACTCAACCTCTTTTGTACATGCTATTATGAACAATTTTTACAGAATATTTCTAAAGTAACAAGGTTAAAATATTAACAATCCAGAGAATTGCTTAGTCGTCAGGCCGCATCAAAAGAACTGCCGCGGAGACAAAACATATAATTACTGAAGCTAGTGATTTCCCTCGGGGTTGCCGCACTGCAGCCGAGTATAACTTTTATTACACTTATTTAAAAATATGATATTTAAAGTTTAAACCAAGTTACGGCATAAAATATTGTGTTTAATTTATTAGCGGCGTATTTTATATGTACATTATATACATACCTACAGTAAAACATTCATTGTTGACATATTGTTGATTATATTTTTATGCAATGTAAGTAGTTATATTTGTTTGTAACTTTTAGCACTCATTTACAACGCGTGACGTTGCCATACGAAGCAGGTACATGCCGTATCGTCATACTCTGTGGTCATACTTATGTATCAATAACTACATTTATTTTTGTATGTTCTCAGGTTTATCCGCCCATATCCCACATCTAGGTACACTAAGTTAAAAATGTTATAATTCTTAGATAAGTAAGATGTAATGAATAAATCCGACTTTTTACCTTATATGTATAAATATTAAAATTACAAAATGAACTTCATCATACTTCTTCATTGCTTATTTGAACCATAACTTAATAGTAAAATATCAAAACAATTCGTGCTCAATATTATAACTGTAACAGGTGAAATAGCTTACCAACTCATACAGCTCCTGAAGGGACCTTTTACAATCATGAAAAACACTCGGTAATCTCGCTATTTCTTCCACGGGGAACCCTATTTATAAGGTCTTAACTTAAAGCGAACTGTCAAAGTAATAACCCCAGGGAAGAAACTTTGGTTAGCGGGAAACTTTTGTAACGTGTCTTTATTTCTGATTGTAACGAGACTCTGTTGTTGGGAAGGTAATGATTTTCGGGGACTTAGTTGCAAAGGTACGCTCACTGGCAATGTGAGATGTAATAAAGGTAAATAAGGAAATACAACCCCACATTTTATTCACAACTTCGTTGATAGGTTTAATAATAATCAAAACATCGGTAGATATCTTTATTGGTCCAATAAGGCGGCTACAAATACAGTAAGTAGGTATATATAGGTAGGTACAATGTAGGAATCTCATATTTTCTAGTCTAATCATGATTATTTTTGTATTAAATTACAAGAATATTAGGTATGGTATTTAAACTTTCTCGTTATCTAAAATATGAGTAACTATCTACCTACTTACGTAACTTTTATAATAAATGAAAAACTATAATCGAAAACAGACTCTTATCATAATTGTATTAGATCATTACTACTTCTAATAACAATTTTGTAGCAGACAATTTTCTATTCCACTTGAGGGTGTACCGTTCCATAATCTTTCAGCCGATACAACCGTGAAGAACATTCCCTTTAGGGCGCTCCCATCGGATATTACAGTTGACCTAGATTAACATAATAAGGATGAGACCCGAAAAAATCGCACCGCTACAAAATTAGCATATAGATTGTGTGCGTGAAGACAGCGCAATCAATCAGCAGTTTACAGGTACAGCTTTTTGCAATGCAAACAGCGTATCCTCCTTAATAAAATCCGCCCTTTCGAAGATAATATACAATATGTCAACTTCATTCTACGGCCTATAAAATAACTGATTGTAATCTTTTCGCTATTTTTTTCCACAGTATTAGGTCAGAAGTCAATACATACGTACATACATACATACTCGTATTATCGATATTAGATACCTACATTAAAAAAATAACATCATCTACGAATAAGCTACGAATGGTTATTAAAGTTTATCTACCTTTTTATATTTTTTTTAGTTTTAAATTATTATGCATGCCAGTGGTGACACACAAATTGTGCTGATCATGTTATACATATTATAATACTTATACGTAGGTACAGCCTGTAATAACAACATTTCTTGCAGACAAATTCACAACATTTCATCCTAAATGAAGGCAAAATAATATTTTCATATCAACTTTAGATATCAGGATGCATAACTATATTATTGCAATAGATGCATATAGTTTTTACAGATACGTAATTATTTAAAACATTTTCTCAAACAGAATATGAAACAATTTAGACGTGTAAGTTTTAGAAAGTTTACGCGACGTCCTTTTACATTTAGAATAAGGGTTCTTAAATCGGTTCATATTACGCACCTTTATCCTACTCACACGTGATACATTAAATTTTCATGAGCGACGTCTGCTACTGTTGCTTATACGAAATTTAATATAGATCACGTTTATCCGAGAGGCGACAGATAATGTTAAGTTTTACAATAAATATACTAGTGCCTACCTATTTAAACCAAAACGGTTCAACGGATTTGAATGAACTTCGGTGCAGAGATAGTTTATAGCTAGGTAGTCTAAAATTGCAGTGCATGTCTGTTACTCGGTGCGCTTTTTCTCCTTTACAAAACAAGAGACCGACAATAAATGCCAAGTGAAAATGCCAAATATAATTTCAATATGTAAAGAAATCGTGAGCGAAATATGGAGGTGTTCATTTGGATTGGAGCTCCGTAATTGCACCAACGGCAACATAGTACGTACATATCGTTACGGGAATCCAATGGACCGTGCGAGCGCCAGTCCTGTTTTGGCAATATTCAGTGCGAGAAACAAGCTCAGAACAAATTGGGCTACCTACACCAAATTGCAGCGTTTTGTTTGTGGAAATCCGTACTGTGACTACTCACTACTGCTACGAATAAAAATGATGTCTTTACTCTTTATGGAACTATACGCTATATTTTCGTAGATATTATTACTCATGTGGGTAATTTTCTAAGAACTTACCCATAGGAGTAACAATAAAAACCTGTTTCACCAAAACCACAAACAATTTTGATTAAATCTGATATTATGCAAACAAAACATCATGGGGATGGGAGATATACCGTCATATTGGCCAACATTGCCCACAAGGGTATCTTTGCCCAAAAATCAATTCATAAGAAAATTTTTAAATTGCAAAAATACCTTTATACTTTGGCAACATTAATAGTATTTGGTGTAAAATAGGTTATATGTATGACAACACTGCCTATTGTGTGTGTCGCTAACTTAAATCAGCAACTTGTTGTAACTCGTCGAATATCATGTGTGATTTTGCGGGCAAAAAAAAGCGAAATGCGATTTGTATGAAAAATAGAAAAACACCTGGGTTACTTTGCCCAGCCGAATAAAGTCGGGAACCTTTCATGATACTGCTTTGATTTTAAAGTAAACGACATCTTTACCGACCGACATTTTTGAATTGGACTTTAATATAATCTGGCTAGAGGTCATATTTACGTCAAAAATCGACGTGGGCAATGGCCAATGTTGGCAACAAGTGCAGATAACTTTACCCGCCCTCAAAAACAGACAAAAAATGAATAAAATGTTGAAGAATAATGGAATTTTCTACAGCAATATATGCACACGATCTAAGAAAAACATATGGTAACAGAAAATACTAACGTTGCCATAGAATTTTTTTGCGGAAATTGAAATTATTCATAAAAAGCGGGCAATGATGGCCAATATGACGGTAATTATATTTTATAGTAGTTTCCGTTTCTGTACCTATTCCTAAGATCTATTTTGCTGTAACTACATTCACTCATTTAATAATTAACCACAGGCCACAGCACTCAGAAGGTTATGCAATTTATTACATATATACATTGAGATAATATTACTACGTATGGAGGAGACACCACGAACAAAATCTGTGCGCCATTTTTTTGCTCTAACTAAGTTTTAAAAATTATTATCTAGTTAGGTACTTACCGATGAAAGTTATTCCTTTGCACTTTTCCGTATTATTTGTATTATTTGTGCAATATCGTAACACACACGAAGGCATATTTGATGCGTTTCACTTTAAAACAAATAAAAAATGAGCGTGCAGTTACGCCATATGGCGTATGTTGAGCGGAACATAAGTGATGTAGGCGGTGTCGTCTCCATATGTATATCTCAATGCATATATACTAAGATTTAAAGCGGTATACGATTCTCTTAGTGATTAGTCAACGGGAGTCATTTATACAAATAAGGCATTTCATGACCCAAACATAAGGGCTAAAAATAAAAAAATTACAACATTAAAAGTTAAGATTAAAAGTTACCTTTGAATAATAGAACGTCACGTAATACTAGCCTCTTTGAAAATCTTTGTCATTTACGAGTCGGGCAAAACGGAAATGGAACTAGGATGGATTCCCTTATAATAGATACCTACCTACATAATACGTGGTTCTCTATGTATTATCCTACAAGATTAGGTACCTACGATTATTATTATTCACGATTATAGGCGTACCTACTTTTAAAAGTGCGTTAATCAATAAAAGAATGAATAGAATATAGTTTCTATAATGCGCATATATTAAGATATAATATTGGACAAACACAAGCAAATACTCGAAATACATAATATATGACTCATATTTTTATAGGAAATATGTTCGGGCAACCAGGTTGTCTGGGTAAGATTGTTTTTTTTTTAAATAAGAACACCTTGTTATACATAATTGCTGGCCAATATGTTGAGATAGGTTTTGCCTTGTTTTATCTATTTTGCTCTCTTTTATAAAATATCATCCAACTAATTTTAGTTCCTCAAAAGAAAACAAAAAAAGTTTTTTAAGATGACCCTGAGAGCCTGTTATGCATTTGACATAATATTACACAAAACAAATATTGCAAGGCATTTATTTTGTTGTCTCCACTAGGATAGCAAAGAAAAACCTTGTTCGTGATACTCTCCTAGATGAGTCCTAGATAGCATGGTTTAAGTATAAAAAATAAGATGTTAGTAATTTTCATCATCTAATTAATTTGGTAGTAAATCTGTGGTAGTAAATCAATAATAATCCAATCAAGATGGACATGGCCAAGTACCTATTTGTATTAATTCATGTATGCATATAAGTTTGATCTTAATATGCAAAATATTAGTAGTTTCACCCCTGACTTCATTGAAGGAGAGAAATAAGAGAAACATAGAGTCTATAATTTATTAATAATAAAGAAAATCAGTACAAGTACATTTCTTTGGAATGATATTAACATTATAATGTGCATTCATTTACAACACTATTGACGAAGAATCACCGGACCCCAACTCGGTGAATTTATTTCTCGACTCCAAAAGCAGAGTTTGCATCTGGTTATATATCACTTGTAACATCATCAATCTTGGTTTTGTATACTGAAACATAATTTAACAAAATTATGTAGCTATAATAATATTATAAAGCTGAATAGTTGTTGTTTGTTTGTTTGAACGCGCTCATCTCAGGAAGTACTGCCTACTGGTCCGATTTGAAAAATTCTCTCGGTATTAGATAGCCCATTTATCGAGCAAGGCTCTCTAGCCTATGCTATATATCATCAAGCTAAGACCAACAGGAGCGGAGCAATGCGGGTGAAACCGCGGAGCACAGCTAGTTAGTTATACATATAAAGATAATAATATATGTAGTGTATGTACATTATTTTTTCCTAGTAGGATGTTTAATTTCCAAGATTTCTGTGGTTGGTAGACAAAGTTCAATCATGTTGTTTTTATTACATTACATTCACCGATTCATGTTATTTATTTACTTCCTATTTTGTATTTTTAATTTCTGAACAACAGAAATAGTACAATGCCTACAACTTTTGCCTATATGGTTCGTAACATTTGAGTTCGAGTTCATTTTGAATTAAATTCATTTGTAGATTTTATTTTGTATGAGCATTATTACTCACTATTTTGTAATATATTATAAGTAACACCTTTCATCATATAAATTTTTACTAAAAAGATGCAAATCAAAAACTTAACAGAAAATTCTCACTTACTTTAAATAATGGCAATAATTTAGTTCCTCCTTCTGCTTCATTGGTTTTGACTAGAATTGTTAAAAAGAATAATACTCGATTCTGAAAATGTGCAAATTATACACATAAATAATTGGCTAACTGTACAGTTGATTTTCATATAACTAGTCAGAAAAAGTAAATATTTCATACATTTTTTATAACTTTTGTAATTGCTACAATGAAAGAGTACAAACACATTACACAGTCTGTAATCAGATTTACAAACATAGTAATTAATATTTTAAGTAAACTGATACTAGGATAAACTCTTACTTTAACATGCAATTGCCAGTGTATAGTGAAATTATGAGTTTAAAAATGTATGGTGACAGCTATCACCCCTCCAAACACAACTTTTCCTATTGTATATCTAACTCAATACATATCACTTGTAACGTTTGAATAAATATCAGTACACAATAAATATAAAATAGTTATACCTACCATTTTCACAACTTCATTTATAATGATATCATCAATATTAGACCATGGAATGTAGTTATCCTCACTACCAACTACAAACTTCACGGAGCTTTGAATACACACAGTGGGTATCACTAATACACTTTCTGAAAACAATAATGCCTGTGTACAAAGTACATACTTATAAATTAAAAAAAATATATAATTAATCAAGATATCAAGTAATAATAACTTACCTTCCTTAACGGTGTGTGTTACCCAAAAGAATATCAAAAAGGCTATTACAATTAAAATAACCAGGGATGTGGTTAAACTTATACGAACATAACTAAAACCTATAATATTAAATAATATAGCAAGGAACAATGATTTTATAGGCCAAGATGAATTTCGTTCCTTGTTCTTATAGGATATTGTATAACGTTGAGAGAGCGGAGCTACATTTCGTCTTTCAACTTTAAGTGAGATACGAAAGCCATTGACATTTTCAGCATGATTTTCATTGTCTGAACCAAGTTCTGAACACATTTTCACGGGAAACCACGTTGAATTGACTACTTTTAGAACTAGAGAAGAATGCACTTGTGTTTCAAGTAACTACATTATAATATGTTGTATTTTAATTTTCCACCAATATATAAATTCAAATTTATTGAGTCAATATCACCAATTTTCAGAAGAAAATCAAAACAATTTAATCAATAACAAACGGAAAATGTCACTTGTCATAGTGACTATGACTAATGACTTTGATAGTTTCTTGACAGATGTTATGCGCACAGCGCATCACACACGGTGAAGTTAATATAATATTTTATGTTAAGATTCTCTAATATAAAATATTACAGTATCTTAAGGTATCCACGATATACACGACGATATACACGATTAAGATACGCTAGCGATGCTATAGTAGAGCCATTTTAATAGGCAACATTTGACAGTTCAACAACGTAACCTAGTAACGACGACATAGAATAACATGATATTTCGTTTTGTTAGAACTGCACATTTGCTTAACTTTTTTCAATTACGATTACATATTTATAATCATAATGACCGATACAAGTAATGTTAGGATTTGATTTTACTGATAAACTATTCTAAACATAATAAACAATTTCTTATTTAAAGAACTGACGTCGCTACAATTTTGTGTCAATAAACCTTTTTTCTTTTTAATTACCAGAGACGTTACTCTAAAAATCGAAATCTGACATCTAGAATCGAATACATTGATTACTTGGGAATAAAAATTACCATAAATTACTATATCAAGTGGCACTTCCTCGTCTACGGTATAAGTTTGTTGAATACTGTATCTAGCTTGGTTATCCTGTGCATTGGATTGCGGCGGCGGCGATGTATATGTTGGGCTGAATTGCTGTGATGTATATGTTTGGGAATAGTTGGATGACGATGAAGCGGAACGTGGAGAATGGGTCGTAGCATATATTTTATTGATCGGCAAGAGAAGTGGCTGTATAGCTGCATTGGCAGTTAATGCCTAAAGTCGTCAAATGTTCCTCTTTAGCCTCCATGACAATGTTAAATATTTTTCTTTGAACCTTGAGTTGCAGTCTTTCAGGTAGTGCATTAGTTGTTAATTGCATGCTCTTAAAAAACGTGTCCATGGCACTATTCTGAGTGGTACTTGTAGAGGCACCTTGTAATAATATCTGGTTTCTTAATTCACCGTATGGCGGCTCTACTACGTGATTGGGAGATTCCGCATTTTGTTGTGATTCAATTTCATCACCATTTCGAGAGTTATCTTGGCTGCTACGTGGTACTGGATCTATATTTTTGCTTCTTTTACGATTTTTCATGGTAGGCAATAAGAACTCCATTTGGGTTTCATATTTCCAAGGAGTCTTTGTAGAAGCTGCTTGCCCAGTTACCGTTTTCTTCCTTCCGATTGCTTGCCGATGGCCATCCCTTAGCTTTTTCCATACAGATCGAGCCTCTTTAACTGAAACAATAAATAATGATTAATTTAAACATATAAAAAGCAAAAGTACTTTGGTGTACTTATTGTACATTTTTGTCTATCTTTTTATGGTGGTTTAAACAAATTTGGTGCCTTTTCACATGTTTACTTCACTTATGATGATGATTATTGATGTTAACACTTTCACTCATCTAGTATAGGTATGTAACATTTAAATACTTTTAAATTGTTACAGAAGTTTTGCCAACTGGGGATTCCTTTCGAAGTATTGCATTCAGTTATAGAATTGGCGAATCAACTGTCTCAAATATTGTGGAAGAAGTATGAGACGCTTTGTGGAAACATTTAAAACCAATAGTATTTGCTGAACCACTTCAACAAGAACGGAAGCAAATCGCCACACAATTCAAAAAGTTTGTCAGTTTGAACACTGTTGCGGGGCGATCGACGGTAAACACGTTTTAGTCCAATGTCCACCAAACTCGGGGTCCAGCTTTTTTGACTACAAAAAAACGTTCTCAGTAGTTTTGTTGGCCGTATGTGATGCACAACGGCGGTTTGTTATGGTGGACATTGGATCCATGGGTCGATTCAGCGATGGCGGAATACTGAATGATATTGAATTCGGAAAGAAATTGAAAAGTGGCAATTTGCCATTACCCGAAGAAGAGGCATTAACTTCTGGTGACATAAGTATGCCTTATGTCTTCGTTGGAGATGAAGCTTTCCCAATAATGAAAAATTTAATGCGTGCATATCCAAAGGACAGATTGACAGAAACCCGCAGAATATTTAATTATAGACTATGCAGGGCCCGTAGAGTGATTGAAAATGCATTTGGAGTATTATCCACTCGGTGGAGAATATATAGATGAACAATCGAGTATAAAATAGAACTAGCTGAGAAAATCGTGAAGGCAACGTGTGTTTTGCACAATTTTCTTGTACAAAATTCAAACAGTTACTTCGGTGCCAATGATGTCAATCTTCAAGTTCAAGAAGAAAATCAACTTTTACCGCTACGGCACAGTGAATATCGTCATTCTGACGATAGCTTCATAATTCGGGAAGAGTTTTGTCATTATTTTAATACTGTTGGTACTGTACCGTGGCAGGCAAATCGAATTCAGCGTAGGCTGTTTACGACAAGACAATAAAATTACGTATAAACTGCGGTGAGCGTGCGCGGTGCCGTCAAATTGGGCAATATGCACGTCCACACTGACCGAGCCGCCGCGGCCGCGCGCGGCGAATGTCTCGCGATTCTGCACCTAATAAGGAAGACTTTTTTAAATGACAGCAATACTAGCGAGTGGCATCGCGATTCGCGAGGCATGCGCCGCGTGAAAGAAATTTTCCTTCGAGTGGCGCATGCATCGCGAGGTATGCGCCTCCACAGTATTACCATCCTACAGTATGGCGACGAATGTACTTGTGCAG
>CAJQZM010039443.1:9180-25971 GCA_907164665.1 Colias nastes
CCCCAGCCCTCGCGCGGGCGGTCGCGCTGCCGGCCTTCGCCCCTCGGCGCGCCGCCCCGCTGGAAGAACGACCCTTGCTTCTCGAAAATACGCTCGTTTGAATCCACCAAGTTGCCAACCTAAGGAAGATGGAGGGATTAGTTTTATTATGATGTTAAGTAAAATTGAAAACTACTTTGAATTGAAATATCAAAAATGCAAAAATTGTGTCATAAAAATTGAAATTGGGGTACTTATGTTTACAATTAGATAGCCATAATATATTAAATAAATTTAGTTAAGCTATAAAACAATAAAAAAAAAATAATTAATTTAGTTGATTGTGTCAACAAAAAAAGTATTAATTACCTTGTCAGCAAGTTGTAGCGCCAGCGCTTGCATCCTAGTTGGTTCAGAGCGGTGAAGTATCGCACATTCGCTAGGATCATCCAATGACGCAAGCAGTTCTTCATTTATAATCATCTTGGAGACGAGAGAGTGCACGCGTTGGCGAGGCAGTTCAAACATATCGGCCAATGAGCGGAGAGATAGAGATGCGTATACGTGCGCGTACGTAAATAGGTACGTGCGTAGGGACTCTTCGCGTATCAAACGACCAAGCATCGCGCGAACGTTGTCAGCACCTACCATAAGATCCCAAACCTGTAAAAACATGAGTATTGAAAAGGAACTTTGATTCGCAAATTTATATGCAGTAACTTAACAGATTTAGGCTTTGAAAATAATTTAACATTATTTAAATAGTATGAAAGACAGATTGATCACTATTTCAGTATAAAGATTTTTCAATACCTTATTTAAATAAGACTGAAACCAGTATAGTTTTATTTAAATACATAAAAATGTACTAATATTTATATTATTAATTTAAATAAAATAACTTAAGTGTGGTACTTTAAATTTTTAAATAATTAAAAACATAACAACATACCTTAGCGTTCATCTTTTCGTTGACGATGAAGTTGAGACATGCGCGCCAGTCACCACGACGCATGGCCCGAGCGGCGGCTACAGCGTGCTCTCGCATCGACTCCGGCGGTCCGACGAGCGCTTGACGCTCACTAGCACGTAAGTTCTGATAGAATGTCTTACTTATCATACGACGGCGGGCATCGAATTCGTGAGCTGCCATGTAAGGTATTTCAATCAACATAGCGGACACCAAATATACGCATTCCAGCAATTCCAAATTAATATGCATGTGGAAGGGCATTTGACGCTGCTTTTCAATTTTCTCCTGTTCTTTAGAGCGCTCGTGTTGACGTTGGGGCAGCAGACCTTGAGCCAGTAACTCCTTGGGTTTTCCAGTCATCATCAGTTCGGCGAGACAGCCGTGAGCTTCCTTCACATTCCCGCGGCGGAATGCGCATAAACCCAAATTGGCCATTGTACGGTTGTACAAAATCTGGGTGCTAGGATCAGAATGTTGAACATTTTCTTGCAAATGAGACATAAGCAGAAGATCGCGTGCTTGGAACCAATTATCGTGCAAAGCATGGTGGTAGATATGAGACAGGATTGCGCGCGTTCGCAGACGGTCCGATTCATCATTTGCATAGATGTATTTACAGAAGCGTTCCATCTTCTTAATCGAAGTCTCCTCACCAGGAGGCAGATCCTTCTTAACGGCACGTGGATCGAACTTGTAGTAAAGATGGTCGATTTTACGAAGATACGCACGACAGATTTCTTGGGGAGAACCATCTCGTTCTACAACTTGACATACGCGATCAATCAATGCTGATACCCTAACTTCATCCTTCAATCTCTCAACATATTCATTAGAATGGGGGTCACATTCTTTAAGAAGTTTAGTAAATTCATCATCCAAGCGCTCAAGTGCAGTGAGCAAACATCCACGAACTTGGAATGGAGGAGTTACTAATTGCTCATTTTCCTCAGTAATCATTTCGCTCAGTAACATATCTTCATGAGCTAGCAAAATAGTAACCATATGGTCGACGTTTTCAACGAGCCTAGACCAGTATTCTGGTTTCATAGCATCAGACACTTTAGGGTTATAGTCGAAGAGTGCAGCGACAGTTGCAGCACGTAATTTAAGTTGAAGAGCATCCCCAAGATTGTGCTGTTGAGCAACAGTCCTAAGTTCATGCAAAAGTTCGAGTTGAGCACGGCGATCGGTACGCTTACGACCACGAGCGGCGCTAATCTCACCAAGTTTCTTCACAACTAAGGCAGCATCTATGTCACTATCCTGTTAGAACAATGAAAGCTTTTTAATTTGGATAGAAAAAATGGAATGTAATGAAATAAAATTTCTTTGCATACACCATATTAAATACAATTTAAAAAACCTAGCTACTACATGTAAACAATGCACAGAAGACGGCGATTTTCGATGAAGTCAAACTCTACTAAGCAACCCAGTTAAACAAAATTTTTTACTGAGTTGCATAATCGGATAAAATTATGATATTATGATATATATCACTATTAAAATACATACCTTAGCAAACATCTTGGGTTTATCTGAAGTTGCTGCACCTTTGCGTACAGTTTCCCACTCTCCACCATCGTCAGCTGGATCTTTCTTGCTAACTTTTCCAGCTCGTTCACGTCTCTCTCTTCTGGCCCTACGTCTATCCCTCTCTTCATCATCATCTCTTTCAGTGGTACGCTTCAAGAATCTTTCACGGAGAGTGGTTGCACCTCGAGTTTCATCATCGGAGCTGGAACTGGATTCCGAAGAGCTACTACCCCAGTCCATTGAATCGGAGGACTCGTCATCTTGTGGTGGTGGCCTACGGGGTGGCTCAGGGGAACGGCGAGCTTTAGGCTTCTCTTTAACTTTTTCTTCTTCATCAGAATCGTCAGATGAGGAAGTATCTATAGCAAATAAAAATTGGTATTTGTCACAGAAATATTATTTTTGATGTGATTTTCACTGGCAGACCACAGTTGTAATAAGGATTAACATATTCTACTTTTTATTTATTTAATTATTTTTATTCCACTACATTATGGGAATATTGGGATTAAAAGATAATTCATTTAAATGAAACTGCTGGTTGCAGCTCTACATGATAAGAATAGTTATCTTATATACATTTTTACAAGTGAATCTTTAACTTTAAAAAAAAGTGTGTATCAGAAGTGAAACTTCTTTGGAAAGATTCAAGGATACTGAAATCGTCACTTTACTCCATGACGCAACCTTAAAATTTTACTGTCATCGCGCCTTTTTACTTCTCTTCAAAAACATATTTGATTAAAAACCTCTTTATCACACTTATTTGATTTTACTTATAGGTTCTTGCAAATGTTTATAAATAATGCGTTTGTTGCATCATAAAAATATCTTACCACTAATTTCATCATAACAAATACTTAATATAAGTTAATTTCACCATATTTTAATTTTTATAATGAAAACTATAAAATCTTGGAATCTTGCAATATTATCTTTACTGAATATTACGGTAGACATCACGGTAAATACAATTTAGTAAATGCTCATATTATACTACAAAGTTAAAAAAACTTGTCAACAAACCTTTACGTTCATCATCATCATCATCGGGCAGGTCAGGATTCTCACGGAACTTCACAATTTCAGAATCAAACTCCTTTGCATACTTCCTTAGTTTCTGCCTCAGAGATGTTAATGCTTTACTATTGCCCTTAGACATAGCCTTCCTGCTGTCACGGTCATTCCATGCACCCGTTACCCAATCTTCCAATTCCGTAAGGGCTCGGATGAAAAACCTAGGAGCAATTCCATTTTCTTCCTTTTGTATAACTGAGGAAGCACGAGTGTAAGCTCTCTGCAGCTCTTCAAATGATGCCAAGGCAGAGGAGAAATCTTTGATCTTACGATGATTTCTAATTGAGTGAATAATTCCTTCCAATTCCTCATACCTCTTCTCTTTCATAGAACGCACAACGCGTTTTGTTTCCTCTTCATCATCACTAAACTATAAATGAAATGGTAAAAGCTTTAAATGCATATCTGATTTATAATTTATTTTATTTAATACGAAGTATACATCATAATTTACTAGCTTACCGTGTATACGGGTGCTGGGGCGCGTACTACCTGCTCCTCTTCAGAAGAAGTCTCTGAATCAGAGTCGGTCCCAGTTGCGAAGAATCGACTCATGATTACTCCAGGGCACTACGATTACCTGCTTTCAATGATTGCAATTAAAGTTACTCCTTGCAAAATTTTATGTTATAATATGCACTTATACAATAAATTCAACGTTAGTACACGATTACAGACGACAAAATGTGTTAAGATATTTAAACTAGAGGTTATAATTATAACTTAATGAAAACAGTAAATTATACCTTCGAATATAACAAAAAACACAAGATCCACTTAAAGCACTTGCAGAAGTTGATAATTTCATGAAAACGACTTTAAAATCATTAATCTACAAGAAAAATTATGCGCCCACGAAACACTCCACACGTCAAAAGAAACACCGCCTGATAGTGATGTTATCATTTATCGGTATCAGATAATGTCGAAGACCGATGAGTGATGTCTAACTGCTAGGTATTTATCGGTTATGATTATTATTTTTTATGTATATTAATTAATCTAATAAATACGAATTGGTAGGTAGGTACTGATAATGATATAATTTTTTGAAAATGTTTCTTAATTGTTATATAATAGGCCGTGATCACAAAACATAACATGAAATGATACAATAAAATGAATGTGATGTGCTAAACGTGAAGCTAGCAAATCATTTGCAATAAATATTTAAATTTAACGCGTTTGGTGGCCGGCTGGTTTAGATTTTTATATTATAGTAAATAGAGGTAAATATATGCTTTATTTTCTATTATTTCAATTCCATTCCAAATTATATGTAATCTGTACGCTTTTTGACATATCTGTTCTAATGAGTTATATGACATTTGGTCGAGATTCGAGATAGGGATGTCGAAAGTGAAAAAAAATATCGATATATCGATACATCGATATTTAAAAAAATATCAATATCGGCATTGATATATCGCGGAAAAATTATCGATATATCGATATATCGGCAAAATTTAAAAAAAATATTGTGGTTTTAAAATAACAGTGTATTTAGCGCAATAATATCAATTGTAATTTTTATACAAAATGTAAATTATTTTAATGTACAAATATCTCAATAGAAACGAAGGTATTTTTATAGTTAATCTTTTTTAATTAATTTTAAATTAGACAAAACAAAAAATTCATAGACTATATAGTTATTTTTTCATTTGTTTTACAGCTTTGGATTCTAGTGACTTTAGCCAAGATCCCTAAATAAAATAAAAATATCGTTTTTGATACAATTTTCGATATTGGATATTTTATATCGATATATCGATTTATCGGTTAACAATATATCGGCAAAAAATATCGATATATCGAATTAAAAACATCGAATATATCGATATATCGATATTTTTTCAACAAGCCTAATTCGAGAATCGAGACGAGAACTAAAAATGGGAAAGGTTATGACGAAGTATGAGAAAATGTTGAATCATTTATAATTTAATGTACAAAAAAGATGTCCTAGATATACGAAAAATGTATATATTATTACAGGAGTAAACGAGAATGGAATTTTCAACTTTGATAGTTCCTTTAACTAATAATATGTGTCGAACTTGTTTAGTAGAATTTGATTCCAATGACGCCGCCATGTTTATGAATATACAGGATCTCATTGAACATGAAATTAATAAAATAAAATTAATAGATATCTTAGTTTTCCTAAATTGCTTGGAGGTATGGTTTAATAAAATATTACACGTAAAGTGATTTTATCAACTTATTTTGAAACTAATTATTAATTTTACTTTCAGCATAATGATGAAGAAAACTGGCCTCAAGGAATGTGTGCATCTTGTGTATCGACAGCTTTAATGGCTTATAGCTTTAAACTGAATTGTTTGAAAGCTAATGCCACTCTATCACAAATATTAACTCTGCAACAACAGACTTCTCAGCAATCTGATATAGACAATATTGATATAAATGTTGTTTATCAAGATCATGAATATGAAGTCCCCCTATTTAGCAGTCAGTCTGTTCTAGATTTTGAATCTAATCTGCCTTCTAATAAGGAACTAACTCCATTGCCTCCAGTCACTGAGATAACATCTACTGAACATCCACCACGAAAAGAAGGAGAGAAAAAATATTCATGTAGCTTGTGTAGTAAATCATTTACTCGCATATATAGTCTGAGATACCATATGGCCACACACAGTGACTTTCGCAAACATTTGTGCCCTAAATGTGGGAAAGCTTTCTTTACGTATAATGGACTAAGTCAACATCTGCGATCACATAGGGAGACAGCCCAGTTCAAATGTGGCTTCTGCAATAAAACATACAAATCGAGGCAGTCCCTTAAAGAACACTTTCGTGTAGCACACTCAAGTAATCGCAAGTTATTTGTTTGTGTTACTTGTGGAAAAAGATTCACAGCAAAATCAACACTAGTGATGCATACAAAGACTCATACCGGGCAAAAAGAATTTGCCTGTTCATTGTGTCCTAAAACATATACAAGGGCTTCCTACTTAAGAGCACATGCTCATATACATAGTGGAAGTGAAAGACCCAGAAAATTTCAATGTCCTTGCAGTAATTGCAATAGGAGTTTTGCAACCAAGCATTCACTGTTAGTCCATATAGCTCACACACACAGAACTGAAAGACCCCATAAATGTGATATTTGTATGAAGGGTTTTGCTACTATGTCAGGTTTAAAAATACATAAAAATTCTCACACTGCTAATAAAGAGGTAACTTGTGAGACTTGTAATAAGAAATTATCAAATAAGAGAGTATTACAAAAGCATATGAAGGTACATGGAGTGAATGAGTGAAAACTTTGGTATTTTGTTTTGTAGATGTAGGCTTGAAATTTGAATATTGATTCAGTGTCAAAAATACTTATGACTGCTAATTGTTTAAATCAATAAAGTATATCAAATTCAACAGCTAGTATTCAATGTGACCCCCTTAATTTTTAATTTATCATGAGTTATATTTTAACATTTAGAATAAAACAAGTCAATAAGATAAACAAGTATATATTTGCAGAATGTACATTTTTTTAGGATACAAAAAAGGTGAAACAATATGTACATTAATTACAGCGGTAGCATTGAAATAATTGATAAGGTGCATGTTATAGTGAACATAATGAACTAAAAGATAAAAATACTTCCCTGTACCATTGACATTTATCCATCTATTCATTTAAACTAATTTTAATAATAATACATGCATTATAAAATAAATCTAAAATAAAACAAAGGTACAGTTTCTTTTAAAAGTTTAGGAAGTAATTTTGCATACTATGTCTTGGAATAAATCTCAAATTTTATCAATGCATGGCAAAGGAATGTTATTATTTGCCAAGTAGCTTATTCATTTGTTTACTTTGGTGACCAATTTTAATATCAGCTGTATCAACTTTATCATGAATTTCATCTATCAAATTGTTCTGAGTTTCAATTTCTTCACCAAGAGCCACACCTAAGCCTTTTAACCTTGAAATGTGATGTACCATTTCATCTAAGTTTGCATCCAACATTTTATTAATTCTCTGTGAGTCAGAAATTGGTTCTAAAGTTGCCTGCTCTTGATCCAAGCCACGTAGACGAGTAGTAGGGTGGCTACTGAAGCGTTCCGTTGGAGTGGTTCCACTCCAACCATCCAGGGTCTCGTCCAATCTTGCACTTGGACCGGGCTTACTGCTAGTGGAGCTAGGTGATGCCTGGCTTTTTGGTGGTGTCTGGTCTGATTTTCCAGAAAGATAGTTTTTAAAACCATAAAACACTGATTTGATACCATTCAGGTGTTTCTGACTGTATGTTAAATTTGTGTTTATATCGTCCAGTCTTCTGCTGGTGTTTTGTAGTTGTTCTCTTTGACGGGCAAGTTCTTCAGCAGTAGCAATTCCAATTTGTTCAGATTCTCGCAATAAACCTATGCTTCTCGAAGATGAATCTAGAGTCCTTTGTTCAATTTCCTTCTGTTTTTGAAGCATCGTTTGTCTTTGTCGTTCCAAATCGGAGATATACGAAGATGTTTGGGATTTAGGCTGGGGGGGCGGCCTCCTGGATGCGTAGCTATTAACGAAAGTATCATCGTCGACATCTTCATCTTCAAATAGATTACTAGTGTTGCTTATGTATCTATGTCCGGACATTCCGCAAGTTCCTCACTTTAAAATATGTAATAATCAAACGCAATACCTAACACAATTAAAGGACAAAGACTTAATTTACTCACTCAATAAAAATTATCGATACCTTTCTTAAAATCGATACTGTCTTTTTGGAAAATACACGTGTAAAGTTTGTTTTATATTAATATTAATAATATTTTGTTTTTGGAAAATAAACGATATAAATAGAAGATCTTAGAATGTGTAATCTGGGGTGTAATTCGTAAAAAGCAAAAAAGTAAAATGTAAATTGACTACTACTATTGACGTATGCACTACTGACACCTACTTTTTTTATGTCGAATGGAAGGTAATTGGAAAAAACGGTTATTTAACAAAAAAAGAGCGTAGCACAGCCAAGTACGTGTCAGAAGTGAAACTTCTTTGGCAAGATTCAATGATACCAAAATCGTCACCTTAATCCTTGACGTGACGGTATTGCTACGACGTTATATCGCGTTTCATTAAAGAAACGAATCTTCAATGGCGGCCAAAGCTGACACTGACATATTATGGTAGGGTCAGTAAAAAAGAAAATAAAAATAATGTAAATGGATAATTATTTTATTAATTATTTCTAATTGTTTATTGACATTACTTCTTTGTTATGGTACTTGTGTATTTATATGAATTATCATATTTACGTTTACAGAATGCAACAAAAAGCCCATAATACTTGTAATCTTAATACTATTATAAAGGCGAAAGTTTGTAAGTATGGATGTATGGATGTATGGATGTATGGATGTTTGTTACTCTTTCACGTAAAAACTACTGAACCGATTACAATGAAATTTAGCACACATATAGAGGGTAACTTGGATTAACACATAGGATAGGTTTTATCCCGGAAATCCCACGGGAACGGGAACTATGCGGGTTTTCCTTTGAAAACGCGGGCGAAGCCGCGGGCGGAAATCTAGTGAGCCCATAAAACTGAACAACTTTGCCCAAAGAACATATTTTGTCAAATTCCAATAAAACATTATTTACTATCGCAAATACATAATTGTCATGGTAAATTTATGATAAAAAGTATTATAGGGAAAATCAAATACATTTTAGTGATTTTACTTTTCCCAATTTTTTTTGCATGCCGTACGGCCGTGTGTAAGCGAGAGGGAATGATAAGCGCCGCCATTTAAGATTCGTTTCTTTATTGAAATGCTCTATACCTTGAAATTTTACTCTCAACGCGCCTAAAGAAGTTTCACTTCAAAAAGGATTGATGAGGTAATTTGGGTAATTCCACAGTTGTTCCCATCGAGATAGTATGTACTACGTACTAGAGAGGCGATCGCTACTACACTCTCTTTAACACGAGCTAGAGGCAAGAATCACAAGTCTCTTTAGTCTGTGCCGGACTGTGCCCCCCGCTTGCCGCGTCAACACGTGTTATTGCTCTGTTCAAAATGCCTTCGTGTGTGCTAAGATATTGTTTTAACAGTTCCCATAATACAAACAAAGCCCGAGGAGTGACTTTTCACCAGTAAGTTTCCTTATTATGAGTAAGTAATGCATTTTACTAATATTGTTATCATTTTGCGAAAAATCACCACGCGTTCTGCGTTTCGCGCCATTTTTCATAGACTAACAGCACAGACGTGACACTATCGATGAGTCTGTTAAAAAAATGTAACTGGATTTTTTAACTATGTATATATACAATATATACTAGGAAAGATTACCGTGTTGTAGTACCTAAATATTTATACTTTTACCCGACTACGCAAAGTAAAACGGTAGGTTATATTAAGTAATATTTATTTATTTACCTATTTTTATTTATTAAAAAAATGTTCATCAACAGTTGTTCCAATAGGATTTATAAATTATTATGCACAACAATTACAAATAAACACAACATTCACAGAAACTAATACAGTAAAAGTTCCTTAATCGCGCTTCCTTTAGTCACGTTTTCACTATTCGCGGATTAAAAAAATGCGACCCAATTTCTATATTCGCGACTAAACATTTTTTTTATTCGCGGATTTAATAAGTACATACATAATAATAAAATTATTCCAATAGGTATCTTACCCAATATCCTTGTCAAATGGACTAATAAGAAAGTAAAATAGATCTTATTACAAGTTTGCCTAAAGTACATAATATTATGTTCTTAAATGATATCGCCGAGGCCTTTGACACAAGCCGCCTTTGTCGCAAGCCGCCTCTGCGGCGATTGATGTTTTTGAGAATGTAAATAAACAGAATGGAAGCAACCTTATAACTCAATAAATAAAGTATATTACACGCTTTATATTAGCTTCACCTGTATGTTTGTAACCGACTTCTATGGGCGCGATTTTGACCCACTTTAAACGGCCAGATTTCGTTCAAACTTTGTAGATTTATTGAGGACCGATGACAATACACTAATTTGATAAAATAAATAATAGTTAAAAAAAAATAAAAAACACGCTTTTTATAGAAAACTGACCTAAAAGCGTGTTTTTTTTAGTTTTTTTAAACTATTATTATTATTTTTAAATGTAGTTCCGTTTATAGTAAAAGCCGCTTTGCGTATTTATTGTTTCGTCTTTCACATTCGTTACAAAAATTGTGATCGAGTAAGGGGGCGTCCATAAATTACGTGAGGTGTTTTTTTTAATTTTCTGCCGCTCCCTCCCCCCCTGGTGAGATGTCGTGAGATTTTATTCAACCCCCTCCCCCATCCTCGAATCTCACGTGAGATTTTTCAAAATGTGAGTTTCTTATACGTAAACGCCATCAACATTGAATCATCGTATCCATTTAATTAGGGCTATTATAAACCAATACTCCAAAATTCGATTACATCATGAAGCAAAAACTGATAAAACTATTGATTACTACACAAAACGACAAAAGCTTACTAAATTGATATTATTTAAAGGAAATTAAAATACATAGTTTAATATAAAATCCTCTTTTTATTAATTCCCTAGTATCAGTACCACCAGATAGTACCGAGTAAACAGATTGCACAATGTGTCGCATCTGCACGCATTGCTTAATCTTTGAACTTGAAGCCACGCCTCGCTCGTTCCACACGTACCCCACCACATCGGCCGCGCGCAATGTTTTTGTTTGGAATAACCTCTCTAGTGTACATATATCTCGATGGTTGTTCCACAGGTAATTCATTAGACTGATTGATGCACAGATTGATGACTTCTTTTTCTTTTTGTCTATGGTGGCTGATATCGTATCTAATCTGTAGGTTCCAATGAGTTTTGGCCGGTTTTGGCAGTACCGCAGTAGTTGGCAGCTGTCACTTTTGTGGATTGTCCAATGTCAATTATTTATTTATTTGATGCATTTTCATAATATTTTTAATATAAACTTAATATTAACATTAACAAAAAGTTATTTCTTTACAAATAATAGTATGTGATATAGATTATTAAAAAATGTTAGCAGCGAAAGGTATATTATATGAACATAATAGTAATTTAACGTACTTTAATTACAATGTATAATGTAGCTGTGTGAGTTTTGCTTATTTATTTAATTCGGTTGCAGTAAATACTGAGACAGAAGAACAGAATAGGATAAGATTTCAAGTGGAGCTGGAGTTTGTTCAATGTTTAGCTAACCCCAATTATATTCATTGTAAGTAATGTCATTGTATGTAGTGAAGTTTGTAGTTAATCCTTCTTTAATTTTATGAAGATGCCTTGTAGGCAAGAAGCTTATATCTTATACACTGGAGATTTCGGTATGAACATTTGACGTGTAACAAGAAAATTGTTGTGTTTTATCACTTTCACACCTAACTTGGTATTGCCACTGTTAATACGAAGTTTTCCCAAGGCTACTATGTATGCTGTAATATTCTGTGCAAAAGGTTAGTTTTTGTACATGAGTTTGTTGATAAATTGCCAACAACGTCATTCAGAAGCATTGTTGGATGAGACAATTATTATTTATGCTAAATAAAATAAGTATCTGAACCAATTATTAAAAAGCGATACTCCCTGATTATGGGTAGTTACCATAATAAAATTGTAGCAACTCTCACTTTGACAATATGGCATAAGTGTCAAAAAAATTGCGTCGCTTCGAATATTTAAGTTAATATTGTTGCGTATTTAATAAATATTTTCCGAATATAAATAATGTATTGCATTGTGAAAAATTGCAGAAGTTTTTGGACACCAAATTCTGGCATAAAATTTCACAGGCAAGTGTATATTTACGCTATTTACAATATTCCTCAATACTCATGCATTTACCTGTTTAGAATCATTTTCATGGCAAAAATCGTCAATTTTATCATCATTTTAGTAATCAATCATGCTAAATATCTTCTATCTATCTTCTTTTCCTAATAATTTCATCATTTTTCAATAAACCAATTTAACAAGTAAGGTAACCATGATGACGAGTTTTTACGGATAGCGAAGAGAAAATATTGTAATAGTTAACAAAATTATGATGAACATTTAGAACACCATTTCAAAGATTTTTATACTAGTAATGAAACAACGCACGTCGACATCGATATTGCACTCACATGTGGTTTTATGTTTGTTCTTCTTTAACATAGAAATTAATAGTTCTTTTAACTTACCAAATTTTTTTTGTTTTACTGATTTCAGCTTTCCAAAAATGAAATAAAAAGAAATAAATGGCTGTCCATAGTGCCTATCAAGGGTAAAATTTATCAACATGCCAGAATATGCAGTTTGCATTTTAAGCCTGAGGATTACGGTCCAGAAAAAAAATACCTTTTGAAAAGTGCTATACCTTTTTATTTACCACATTCTTGTTACTGCGTCTCAACTGTGGATAAAGTAATTTTAATTATATTATAATTAACCACCATGAAACCATTAGTAACCGTAAGTACAGCTCCTGAAAGACATACGAATTTCTGAGAACTGTAATATCGTTACCACACATCAACACTAGCGATGCAACTCTCCCTTTGGAATATTGAAAAGTTTTAGACTGAAGCTTGAGTAACCAAAACGATGTTTTAATGTATGTAGCACTCATTTTAATTAAAAAATCGTAGTATGAGATCAAAAGTTATCAAGCGTTATTTAAAACTATCATTCTCTACCAATTAAAATGGTATGTACCTATAAAGATGATAATTATTCATGTAAGTTGACCAGTAATATTATAATATAAATACTGTTAAAAATATATGTCGTTATTATTTATAGACCATGATTTTTAGTTTTTTTTATTTCGAAAAATCCTGAATATACAAACCAGTGTGGTCACCCACAGAAAGAGACAAAAAACAACACTGACGTCATTCAAGGTTATATTTTCTTGTGACAAGTTAATGGTCATAGTGCAATCTCCAGTGTATTAGATATAAGCTTCTTGCTTGTAGGTATGATCCATTGAAATGTTACATTTTTTAGCCCTAACCTTGCATTTTTTAGAGGACGCAATTTTGTTTTTTTGATGTGTAGGGGGGGTCAGTGTGAAGCTAAAACCAAGTTTGTGGGGTCGCCACCCTTGTCCCACGGCCGCCATCTTGAAAATAGCGGTTGAAATGGTTTTTACGATATATCTCTTAAACTATTTAACTGATAAAAAAATATCGTTAACATTATTTGTTGCAAATTAAATTCTCTACAACTTTGGTGTAGTAACTTTTAGTCGTAGAACTATAAATAAAAAAGTTATAAGCGAAAATGTTCAGAAATTAGAGCCATTTATATTTTTCAATAAAACTTTTTTTTTATCATTTTACGAAGAAATGATATCAGACCATTTTTGTAGATTGTTTTTCGAGGAACAACTTTTATGTACAACATTTTTTCATAACGTCAATAACTAAGGTTTTACAGCGCTCTGAAGTGAGTACTATTTTTCAGTACTCTTAACTATACATATATTGGCTATTGGCTCTTTTCTCATACTCCAGAACAATAGAAGCACACTGCAGAACATTTCAGACCTGCTTTTCGACGTAAAAAAAAGTCGCGCTTCCAGACTCGACCTCCTGGGTGGTGGGGAAAAGATTCAATAATTAATTATTAGTGATATTGCAAAATTAATTATTAAAAATATTATAATAACAAAAAAAACCATTACTGATGACAAATTATTATTAGTACACACATAATATAAGTATACTGTATAGTTCAGAGTACTGAAAATTAGTACTCACTTCGGAGCGCTGTAAAACCTTAGCTATTTAATTAATGAAAAAATGTTGTATATAAAAGTTGTTCCTCGAAAAACAATCTACAAAAATGGTCAAATATCATTTCTACGTAAAATTATAAAAAAAAGTTTTATTGAGAAATATAAATATCTCTAATTTCTGAACATTTTCGCTTATAACTTTTTTATTTATAGTTCTACGACAAAAAGTTGCAGGATCAAAGTTGTAGAGTATTTAATTTGCAACAAATAATGTAAACAATTTTTTTTTATCAAATAAATAGTTTAAGAGATATATCGTAAAAACCATATCAACCGCTATTTTCAAGATGGCGGCCGTGGGACAAGGGTGGCGACCCCACAAACTTGGTGATAGCTTCACACTGACCACCCCTACACATCAAAAAAATAAAATTGCGTCCTCTAAAAAATGCAACCCCAAATGTAACTTTTCAATGGACCAGTAATTAATTGTTTGAAGAAATACTTATGTATTATATTATATAAAGCCTTATTACTGTGGTTTACATTATTTACACACACACATACAATCCTGCACAGTATAAAAATTTTAGTAAGGTGAACCAAAAAATTTAAACTTCGACTTTAGCCATTTATATACTCATAAACTCATATGGTTAAGCTTATGAACGGTTTCACATTAAAATAAGCTGGAACAACTGTAAACTAAATATTAAATTAACAATAAAACGGCTGTGAAAATGAAAAAGTTACATTCTTCTCACTTGGGCGTGAATGTGAATTTCTTTGTGGTTATTGCTTTAAAGCTTATAATGGAAAGACCCATTTTATTTTAATTACCTGAATAATAAGTAAGAAAAGGCTTATTTATATTATTTTTTAAAAGTATAAAAATTAAATTTATTATGTGTATTAGTTCTAGCTCAAAGAGGATATATGAAGGAGCAAACATTTGTAAACTACCTGAAGTACTTACAGTATTGGAGAGAGCCAGAATATGCAAGATATCTCAAATATCCAATGTGTTTGCATTTCCTAGAACTTCTACAGCATGAGGCATTTAGACGGGAGTGTGTCTCTGCTCAGGTAATTACAAGATTATGTGTATATGTATTGCGAGTAAAACCGCGTAACTCCGAATTCGCGTAAAACGGGGTAGCGTAAGTCGGTGTATTACTGTATAATAAAATTCCTTCTGTACTTTTCCACTGCATGTTAAATTAATAGTGTTGAGCTCACATACATAATAATTAGTAATAACAAGTCATTTGACACAAAAAATATAAAGTAAATAATTTGGAATGTAATCTAAATAATATCAAAGATTGTGAATGGAAAATAAAGATCTCTGAATTGACAAAGATATTAAACGACTCATAATGCTTAATCCACACCTAAATCTGCACATAATTTTATAGGTAGATTATTTAATGGAGATTAATATTGTAACTGGTAAAAATTGATTAAAATAATTTTAAACCAGAAAGAAATGTAGAAATAGAAAAAATAAATTTCCCATCAATTAACACTTTTTTTCAGTTGAGACATGATAGCTTGTGTAAAACTTACTTTATTTAATCATATTGTTTTTGAAGTGAAAACTTCTTTAGCGGCGTTGGGTATAAAATCTTAAACTCGCGTCAGGACACGTGGCTTGATCGAAAAAGCGTAAGACGGATTTTTTTTTTAGCCCTTATATTCCATGCGTAAGACGGATACCATTCCAAAATATCAAACATGCTGAAAGTTAATAATCAAGTTTTCACTTCTGCCGGCACTCCCGGAGTGCAACCCGTCTTTTTTTATTAGCTATAGATCTGTATGTGTAGATTAATATTGAAAATGGTTGTATTATTTAGCATTGTTTAATAGTTATCAACGTAACATTAAAATTATATTCTTTTCGGCGAAGTAATGAGCATTATGAGTTGTGCACTTTTGGATTCTCCAAACTTTTTGAGCTACTAATGATTTATTTGATAATAATGATTGTACATCAATTCATTTTGATTCAATTTAGGTGTGCAAATTCATGGATGACCAGGCAATATTGTTGTGGCAACACTACACAAGGAGACGAACCAGGACATTACAACCACCTGACGCTCCAGCGCCTCCAACAGCACCAAACTCCAACCAGCATGGTCCACCAAGACAACAATCATGAAGTGGCCATAAATTGTAACTAATGATATTCAATATTGAGAACTTTAAAAGAATCTGAGTAAGACAGTGTATTTGAAAGAGGTGAATGTGTGTGAGGTAAGTTAGATTTTGTTTATAATGTCTACAGTAAGCTCTATTCCCACTATTGTTTTCAAAACTGTTAGACAATATTATGTTATATCTGGTTCTAAAATAAATTCTGTTCTAAGAAAACTTGGTATACACTCCAATAATTGTAAAAATTAGTTTAAGCTAAAATTAATTCAATAAAATAGGTTTTGTAATGAGCAATCCTGTGTTTATTTCACAAATGGTTTAA
>CAJQZM010039443.1:25981-42944 GCA_907164665.1 Colias nastes
TTAACTCGGTTTCTCTGTCTCGCTACGCAAAGGGCGCGTAATGTGACATAATATATCAGTTCTACTGCACTCATCATACTGAATCCCATGCATAGGCCCAGTAGTCCTCCTGTATTTGCTGAAATACAAATAATATATTAAAACAAGCATCATGAAAATCCAATTGTATTTTTTTATTGGTCTATTTTTGGCACCGTCTATGTATGACTAGTTATTGAAATCAAATATAGCTTTTATTTTTACAGTCTTCAAACATGATCTACCAATCTATAAAATGAATCAAGAATTTATGAGAAGAAGAAATTACATATACAGGGTGTCCCACTATTGGTATACTAAGCGCGAAGGGACTTGTAGTTTTGCATACACTGATCACGTAAAAAATACTTAAACAACAAAATTACGTCCAAAATTTTTTGCTAAATTTTTTCTGAAAATCCATGTTTTCTTCTCTAGCTTCGCGCAGCCGGCATATACCGCTTCTCTAATGTGAGCATTTTGTCTATGAAAACATAATCTTAAACGATAGCTCACGTGCTGGTGGCAAAGTTGGGCGGGTTGCTTGTTATGTGTGTACACATAGAGTTTTAAGAATTCATCTATTTGCAAAAAAAATGCGTCTGGAATTTTACAAGTATTTTTTACGTACTCAGCATATGCAAAACTATAACCTCCTTAGTATACCAACAGTGGGACACCCTGTATATATAATATTTTGAACTCACATAAAAATTCAGTGAGTCCAAATATTTCTCCCTTCGTAAATCTTAGGAATGTCTTATCTTCAAAGTAGAAGTGTATAACCAGCATATTCTTCCTGAAATTGATATAACGTTTATTACATTTTACAGTTCATTATTAAAATGTCTATTCATTATGAAAACTGCGTTGCGATTATGAGAAAGTTGAGAAATTAGGAACCTTACGCTGTGCGACATACGATTTTATTTCAATATTAAAGTAAGAATTCTATCAATTCAAGTTCCGTTTATAAACATCATTATTATAATAAAAGGATGTTTTTCGCAGTCCTGCTAGCCAGCATTTTTGAGAAACCAAGTCCGTGTATGTGAAAGAAAAGAAAATATGCTTTCCCTACGACAGCTGACGCTCATTGATGGGTTGAGCTGAAGAATTGCATTGTCATTGGGCCCGATACCTTTATCATCCAGAAGTTGATACAATGATTTGATTTAGAAATCTGATGATATGAAGGTAGATCGAAAATTAACTAATTAGGCTGTGTCCGCATAGCGATATGTCACCCTTCCGTTTTTTCTCGCGTATTAAATTCCGCAATCAGAATTGAACCTAGTACGCCCTGAGAAAAAATTTCGCGCGAGTTTTGGCTGTTGAATTCAGTTTTCAACTGAGAAACACGTGTTAAATGGATGGATCTTCTCAATAGCGCCGTTGCACGACTGAGTGAAACGCGCGAATTTTTTTCGCAGTGCGGATACGTCCTTTAGATTCAATGTGACAGATTTGCGAAAAAAACGCCGCGCGGTGAATACCGCTGCACTGCTGATGGTCAAATAACAAACACAATTTGGAATGGGCAATTTGTTAGAAGAACCGAATCTTATTATGGTTCTACAATATTGTTATTTACGTACGTAAAATATTCGGCTGTAATATTGTGCGACATCTGCAGGCTGGTTGCGTAGTTCAATATAAGGTTCTTATCGAGTGGTGCGGTGCTCAAGCGTTCCAAGTAAGATAATTCGGTGCATGCGGGAAGGCACTCGTCGCAAGATGTGGTTTGATCTGTTGATTTTAATAGACGAAATTAAATTTATTATAGTAAAATACGTGTTTTTAAATCATAATTTTGAGTAGAACCTTTCGTTTCAATAGTTTTTTTTAAGGTCAGTTTTGACCGAGGTATACTCACATTTTAAAAGTGTTGATATGCATCTTAGCTAAAGTGGTCTGTTTTAAATATTTAAGTTAACTATACAATAAATAATGACTTACCGGCAGGAATGTAGTTTCTCATATTATTGTAGCATTTAGCGTCGGCTTTACCGCATATTCTCGTTGTTTTATTTTCTAGAAAAGTAATTTATTTTCCAATAAGCGAATAAATGAAATATGTTTAACATAAATTACGAATAATATATCTTACTTGGCATAAAATAAAGAACACATTTGCATATTTCAAGCATTCGTCGTGCTTCACATTCCATTTGACAATTTTTGAAAGTATAGGTTCTAGAAAGAAGAAAAGAAGAAGATATTAAGTAAGAAAAACAAATGAGACATGAATTTACAAAAATATTTTTTTTTAATTGTAGGTAGGTACCTGTAGAAAACTAAATCTTTCTCGCTGGAAAATAAGCAAAATCTTTTATTTACGTCGATGTCTTTGAGAGCAGCTTGGGCATCCAATATTCTTGGTTTTATAGCAACTCTGGCTTCTATTCCAGGTCCGTATATTTCTCCTAATTTTGCAATTTTTGGAGTTTCAGTTGGATTGTGCAGAAGAATCTTCAATAAGGATATTGTTTAATAAGTTATTGAAATTTTTTTTGTTAAGGGATAGTTTATCGTTAAAACATATTATATATAAATACAAAAACATACTTTAAATCCAGTGCTTTTTGTGGACGCGCAATAATATTCGGGCACGTTAGCATCAAGTATTAAAGTCAACCCGTGGTCTGTACCAATTCCTAAAATATAAATATTTAAATCAAGTTAATCAAGAATAACAGATAGACTAAAGATATTGTTAATAGATTCTTCTCTTGGAAATCCCTGAACTATTTTCCCATACCATAAAATAGAGGAAAATGCATTCCGTTTATGTAAGATTTTTTTCTATGTTAAATTCTACGCTCTAGAACTTCTTACCTTTTGGTTTCCAGGGAAATCCATTTTGTGGTGCATTATCAGGATAGCCATTTTCAGGCGTCCAGTCGACCGCAGGTAATGGAAATGTTATATTCAAATCATTGAGATCTCTTCTGCAAGATATTTCACATATTACTATTTCTTATACTTAATTATTATACGTATATACTTACGTACTGAGACTTACGGATTGCGAAACATCATCTCCCTATGAACTACATTAAAAGTACAGCACAATCCTTCATCAGTAAGTTGCGCATTGAAGAGGTCTTGGCAATTCATGGGTTTGGAGTCCCAGGTGCATATTGCTAACATTTCTTCACACGGTTGCGTAACCTGTTAGAGATTATTATTTTAAACAGATATATTTATATATTAATATATTTTAACGGTTATAATACGTTACTCACATTAATAAGAAATGATCTTGTGTGATCCCAATCCGCGCTTTCCGCGATGATATCTTCGAAAAGATCGGCGTCTTTTTGGGACGAACATAGGCTTTCCAAAAGCTTCTGGTCAACCGAAGAGCTAAAATATGCATTCAATATTTTATTTAAGAAATATATTAAAATGTATTCTTCTTTATTTAAACCTGGTTGCATACCCATAAGCCACGTAACGCTCCGCTACAGATTTTTTAGCTTGGTTGACGTTACAGATAGTTAATGCTGGAAACGGCAATTTATTCAAGGGCATGTCCTCAGGGTTTATGCTCACAATCATGGGTGATTTGCTCCATTTTGCATATACATTCAAAATAAAGAATCCTGCGCATATTAGGGAACATACGAAAGCGGTTAACCAGAAAAACCTGAAATAGAGTTAATAAGCTACATAATATTTGGTTATACTATAGTACAACATTTTTTATTAATTGTTCTACAAATATTAACCAAAATTACCACCACCATTAACATATTAATTAAGAGAACGTTAAAAGTAATGGCCGAATATTTTAATTAATTTCTTACAGTGTTTTTAAAATAAATGTGCAATTAAACACTCGTTAAATTCCGTGCGTACCTTTCAAGCCAGGTTAATTTCTTCTCTCCAATATATCGTAGGCCGTGTAAGGTAGATGTCATTAAATATTCCCGAAGATCATTTGTAAGATCTTCGTAATTGTTTGGTTTCTTTATATTATCATTGTTCAAATTCTGAAAATATTTTTAGGAAATAAGTTGATATAGTCGCATTTTCCAGTTACATAGTAGGTATAACTGTGGCATAACATATCTTGTTTATTCATTTAGATAATATCATCACGCGGTTCTGCTTACTTTAATATTGCTCGTGTTAGGTTTATTTGTGTTCCAGCTGTACCAAGTAGAGGAATAAGTATGGTGGACCAACTCATTTTCCTGAAATTATAATGCGTATTGTTATTTAATTATATTATGATTCTTCTATAACTTTTTTCGGTTTTACCTTTTTCGTTGAATTCGAAAGTTTGGAACTCCGTTTTCCGCGACTCTTATAAACCATGTTTGGCATACAATAATGATCATAGAATGATAACAGAGCACAAAGCACCAGCGTGGTCGCAAACAACTAGTCGGCATTCCGAGTTAATTTCCCATAGCCAATATTTGCGGTTTAATCGGTTGATTGCAGCGATCGAATGATACATCGTCCTTGCAACGCCTCCAATGCTAGCTTTGATGGTTAAATTATATATTTTAACACCGAATTATCTGCTTGTCCCTGTAACCTTATCATGCAATTGCTTTTACAACTTCTAATCGTAAATCAAGTTACTTTAAAGCCTATAATTTCTGTGCGTGGAAAATGATAGGGGTAGAGTAAGGATATATTGTTCGAGGATTATTTGTCTTACTGCTATTTACCTTAGTGTAAATGTAATTTTGTTTATTTAAATTCTTATTCGTTTGTAATTATTTTTTTAAACTAATTTATTTACGTGTTCTTATATTATTTTGATTCATTGACTGAAATCGAACATGATCTATAGGTATATTACCATTAAATATTTAAAATTATTATACAGACAGATGTCCATAAAGATTTCATGTTCGTAAATGCCTAATTCTATGTTTTTTATCATTTTCATCAGGAAAAACACGCGAACATAATAATTATGACGTGCATGGTAGTAAATTATCTACCATTAACTTGTTACTTTTAATTATTAAGCATTCGAAGGGATACCTATATATGCTTACTAATACATATTTCCTGGATATTTTTTATGTAGAGTTAGTTATTCGCAGTACTTGCTAGTACTATTTATAGGAAAGGTGATTACAATTACATTTGCATCTAAATTCTAAAACACATGTTTTAATGAATTGCTTTGCACTGCTAATGTATGTAGGGAATATAGTTCTAGGAAATTCTAATTTGTAGTTTTTATTGTCTTTTAATTACCAACAGCCTAAACACTGATGTTCGGTTCATCAAGCATTTGTCGCTATTCGTATTTCTGTATAAATGTACACATTTTTTGTCGCAATATTGTAGATGTTCATTCAGCTTAATGTTGTTCATTAAGGTTTTAAATAAAAAAGAGGTGTATAATTTACCGTTTAATATATTTCGTTTATTACGCATACATACATTTATTATTTAGGTATTATGTACAAATAATAGTCCGTTTAAGAGAGAATTTCTAAAAAAAGTAACAAAAAGCCATAAGAAGGGATAGGCTGACGCACTTGCACTTTGAAGATTTCCTAAACGAAGAGGAGATCGAAGGGAAAGGAATGGCATCTCGACGTCTCTCTAGGACGTCATATGCTCGCGGTCACCGGGAACGCGGGTGACGTGCTAGAGGTGTCCAGGTACCCAGGAAAGAAGGAGGAAGGGCTTCAGTTCCAGTGTTGCTGGGGCGCGTGGGCGGGGGCGTTGTGCGCCACTTGCGAGTGAGCCGCTAAGTGGGCGGCGCGCGCGGCAGCAACTTCGGGGGTTTCCAAGATACCAGCTCCGTTTTGGGCCAGTCTGATCTGAGCGGGAGGTCCTTGCCAGTGTCCACCGTTGTTGTTGTTGTTCCACTGGTTGTGGGCGGGGGCATTCCATTGGTTTTGGGCTGCGGCGTTCCACTGAGGTTGAGCGGGAGCGGCGTTGGCGGCGGAGAGGGCGGCGAGGTGAGCGGCGCGTGCTTGCGCTACTTCCGGGGTCTCAGCGACGGGAGCGGGGGCGGCACCGGCGGTGTTCCAGGAAGGAGCGGCGTTCCATGATGGGGCAGCGGGGGCGGCGTTCCATTGGTGAGCGGGAGCACCGTTCCATTGGTTGGCGGGGGCAGCGTTCCATTGGTTGGCCTGGGCACCGTTCCATTGGTTGGCCTGGCCACCGTTCCATTTCTGGTCAGCCTGTTGCCAGTACTCTTCGTTGTCCCACCGAGGGTCGTATGAGCCATCGTCCTGGGGGCTGGGGTTGTTCTGTGCGGCCTGTTGTAACGCTGAGAGGTGGGCTGCCCGGGCTTGCGCTACCTCGGGTGTGTCGAGGATGTTGCGTCCGTCCTGTGACAAGGCGATGTTGGCGGGTGGGCCGGCCCAGCCGGATGCGTGGGCACCGCACGCCAACGCCAAGCAAGCTACTACGATCTGAGAACAAAGAGAAATATTTCCAATAAATGACGCGAAACTGTAACATTATATGGGTATTGCAATATTGACGGACAGTCATATCTCAATAGAATAATAATTGTAACAAGTATGTGCAATACTAAGTATAGTGAGATTGACAAGTGCCAGTGCTTATTGGATTATAATTTATAATAATCCGTAAAAGATTGTGATAATAATTATTTAGAATCTAGAGTACTAAGATATGTGGTATTCCTTCATTTATTTCAATAAGTCTTAATTACAAGCATTACTTGTGTTAAACTTGATAGTTAAATATTTAATTGATAAATCCGGTCGTTAAAATATTCTAAGTGCTAGTTTAAATTTTATTTGTGCCCTAGTTTATGTAAGTTGCTGCGTAATTTTAAGTTATTTATAATAATTTTATAGTTACGGCAACAGTTAAATCCGGAGAGTGCGAATAAAAGTGTTATTATTGCATAAATAACACATCAAAACGCTAAACATGGTAATGGATTATTCAGTAACAAGTTTTAATATTATCATGACATGAACAATATGAATAAAGAATGAGGAATAACAGCGTGCCGATATATTTTTTGCATTGATTAATAATAATAATTGAAAGCCCTTGATGCGTTAGCGACAGGTATCAATGTGAACCGGGGGCTTGGAAATATGCAACTATTAGAGTAAGACGAATGTATTATAACTATACAATTTCTATGTAAATTCTCTTGAAATGACGTATGCCATGAATGAGAATAAAAGAGAGAAGAGAGGGAGATTCTCAAAAATTTAAAAGAGTAAATGAACCGTAAACACGTACTTATCAGCAATGTCATTATCACCCTTTTACGTGTTAATATAATAAATAGAGCATGATAGAATTGATGGAAATAAGATGAGATTATGGTGGAATTTGCGGCGAGCGTAAGTTCAGTATCACGTAATGATGTCAGGGCTCAGGGCAGTGGTCAGATCGGATCTGTCCGCCTGCCGTTTATATTGACGACGTAATAACCGTGCTGATTTAGACGTTTCTAATTTGTGCGCCCTATTGAACATTCATAAGCCTGTGAATATATTGTTGGTGCGCTACTGAATTTTGTATGCGCTCTGATTACGTTTTGCAAAAATTATTTCGATATAGGTACGATAAAAAATTTAGAATAACTAAGTGCATTTACAATTTATTATAATAGTTCTATCATAGAACATTGAATGAATAAGCAATAGATAACATTACTTCACATTCCACTTAATCCGTTTCAAAATTGCCCAAATATACAATGATATTGCAAACCTACTCACGTGTTATGAAAATGTTTTATTGTGGGTAAATTTTATTATTTCTAAAAGCACGTGACGTTACAAAATATTTGATAAAATCGTGGTTTAAATTATTTAGTAATGTTTCGCCCTTGATTTGCGACTTTTATGTTCGTGTGGCGAAATTATTGCAATGTGCAAGAATTATTGTATTAGTGGGAAAATATAATATTAATTTAAGTTTTGCATTTAATATTTTAAGGAGTCCGTAGAATTATTTACTGATGAATATAAAAAAAACACGATGAAGAAACTCGAAATGGTCTTTAATACCTATGTGATCCTACATTGTTGTCCCTCGGACAAAGGTTTTGATTTACAAGAACCTACGCTTTCATTTGTTATTCATGACAAATAAAAGTAACGCACTAAGTGAATGGCGTCAAGGTCTGAAGGCTAGTTGAAGGTCAAGAAGCAGGAAGCCAGCCTTCCGGACCAGCCCACCGTCACATTCAGCAACTGGTTACCCTCGCATATCAAATTGACATTTGCGTTCTTTTTTTCATTTGCCCTATTTATTATAGGTACACATACCTACATTTCCACGGATCTAAATCGTTAAAAGAACGTAGCTTCTTCGTAAGGATCTAAATTTTAGGCATGTCGTAATTTCCGAAATCTTTCGAGAACTAATTTGCACACAAAGGAAAATATTAATGCGCTACACGGACAGGATATGCCGTTTTTCAATCTATCTTATCATTAGACCGATAAACTTTTAACCACTAATCTCTTAATATCGGTGGGCGGTCCGTAATTAGGTATAATTGTGGTATTGATTAGTGTCGCGGTGTGCGTGGGCATGCCCTTCTAAACAAGCTTGCGATGGAATGCAGACAAAAAGCCCTTAGTGAGTGGCGAGGCGAGCGTGATCTGGCTTGGACTTCTGGGTGCCGCGGAAACGGTTGTTGGAATCAGTACGCTACAGGTGTCAGTCTTGACCTAAATTCATTTACCATTTTGCTTATTGGAATTATTTTTGGAATATTTCTATTTGCGTATCCTGCAGACAGTAATAATCGCATTAGGGAGACATGAGGAGGTATCGTTTAAGAAAATTATTTTAAAGAAAAGCTCACTGATGTGACATGTAGGATGTAGACCCTAAACGCAGCCACCAGCAATGCGCTAAAAGGAGATAAACTTGGCTAGTAGTCTGATGAGGAATCGCATGTCATGAAAGTCTTAATCACGATAATATTTTGCAAAGTTATGAGGTCTCAAGATAAGTCTGGTGAAATCTAGGAGATAAAAATCATAACCGTAGCGATGGTATACTTCCTTAAAAGTCATGTGAACCGATAAGGCTATAAAATGTCGCAAATTTTACAAACATCCTATTTATATAATTTGCAGACATACCATGCAACCCGAATTACCCAACTATCATATAAATAAACAAGGCAATAATGCGTATTTGGAGCTTAAATTCATTTTAGATGACCAATCAAATATACGTCAATGTCCATATTGAATCATGATGAAGACAAATTTTCGGCTACAAATTGTACACAATGCCTCGTTAAGCATTCGATTCACATCAATTCGATAAAATCACGCCGGCGCTAGTGTCGGCGGCTGTCTTTGTGCGGCAGAAATAATAATCGAATGAGGTGATTGTTAATTGACTTTAACACTGGTCCAGTTGACATTGCGTGCGTAAATGGCTCATGATCGGGTGAGATGACTTTATGGGTGAAGCCGACCGAGATCGCCTTACTGAGTATAGTTGCACGTAGGTGTTGTGCTTGAAATATCATTTTTATAAACTGTCAATAACGATTATCGTTTCTTGATTTTATCGTAATCCATATCCATACTAATATTATAAATGCGAAAGTAACTCTGTCTGTCTGTCTGTCTGTTACTCAATCACGCCTTAACTACTGAACCAATTTGCATGAAATTTGGTATGGAGATATTTTGATACCCGAGAAAGGACATAGGATAGGTTTTATCCCGGAAATCCCACGGGAACGGGAACTATGCGGGTTTTTCTTTGACTGCGCGGGCGATGCCGCGGGTGGAAAGCTAGTAACGAAATAAGATTAAGCGTTTATATAGCCCTAATCGGTTTAGGATTTGCAAGTACCTCACATGTATTTTTTTAATGAAACGTTACATCGCATCGCGATAAGTAGATAAGTTCGTTAAATATATTCGAAGAAATCTTAAAATGGATCGAAAAAATGTTTGCAATGACAATGACCTAATGAAGTCGCGTGCTTGTAACGCTCCGGTAACTTTTTAATTTTCGACACAGGCCTACTTACTGCTAGTTATGTTAACTCGCTAATTATTTTAATGAAACTTTTAATAATGAAAAAGTCTAGGTTTAAGATTATTTAATCGTTTCACGGATCATTAAACAATTGAATGAAGTAATAAAACCGTCTCGCGTTTTTACTTGAGAGGATGACCGAGCGCAATTATGTGATTGTGAAAATACTTTTAATTTCGCATGCTCTATATTTTAATGAACTTTTTTATAATTAAAATGACTGAAAAAATGTTTAATTTGATGGAATTGATAAAAAGCCAGATTTGTTTGTGAAAACAACTTGTCGGACTGACACAAAATTAGATCAGTTTGTTGAATGAAGGTTAAATCCAGCTTTTGTGCAGGATTGGGTTGGTTGTTTGAAAACAGTACAATAACTTGTTTAAGATCAGATACAATGCTCTATTATTAAAATTATCGTAAGCCAATACCTTGTATTACTGGGCCATTTATCAATTGAACTTTACATTTGTTATTGTGATTAATGATACATTTTAAGTTTTAGACTATTGTTAATATCGCGATTAAGTTATCGTATTTGATCAATTTCATGTATACCAAAATTTATTACAATTTATAGTATTAATAGCAGATAAAAGGACAAACATTACTTTTTACTTAATAAACAGAAAAGCAAAAGAAAAGAAAGCTCTTACGAAAAGTACTTACCATGGATTTCATTTTTGTGTAAAGAAGTAAAGCACAGAAGTGAAAGAAAAAAGGAAAGAAGTTAAATTGTTATTTAGTGTATGTATAGCGCTGATGGAAGACTAGGGTCTTCCAGGAATCGCTATGTTGAAGTGCAACTTGCGTCTGTATGAAATGAGGGCGGGAGCTGGCTTTTATAGTTCGGCGTGTGCGCAGAGGGGGTGGCGTAGCGCTCGCGCGTGAAAGTCTTGGGACATGCCATTGATAATAGGCGAATATCATAGGTATACTTTTCAATGGCAATGTTTGGGCTGATTTTGTTATTCATATTTTTTTTATGTGTATCATTTTCCAAAAAAAGATCAATTTTCTGATCTTGAGAAGTTCGCTTTTTAAATTACTTACAATTTTCGTAAGTGAATCAACTTCGCATGTAAATCACTAACGGAAACTGCGAAATAGGAACCTTCTGAATATTTTGATAAAATGTAGGTAATTATAACTCGGACCTAGATTAAAATCTAGGTCCGATTTACGTCAAATTTAAATAAGGCCCGACATAAGAACTTTCAATCATAACATATCAATCACCGTGCATAACAATTATTATAAAGAACTTAAAAAAAATTACCATCAAATGGATATTCGTGTAAATCAACATTTGTGTTCGAAACATATATCGAATCAAGAAATATGTCCTTTTTGTGAAGTCGGTTAATAATGATATTGATCAAGGGGGGAAACTAAGGGTGTACAACTTTTTATAGGGTTACGTTTTACTTTCTGTCTAATATCTTGTTACTATGCGAAATAAACCTTCATTATGCATATTTCGGTAAAGTACTCACTTTCTTTTGATTTTTAAATTTGACCAATGCGACGTTCTGATATAATAAATACATATTGTAAATCAGTTATGAATAAAATTCTGTAACTTCAGTGCACCCAAAAAGCAGATAAACTTTAAAATTACGATCAATTAATTGTGATCAGATAAACATAAGGTTGCCGAAGATGGTTTTATTTCGATAAATCGTTCTAGTGCCCTTTTCGATTTAATATGAAATTCTTGAAGTGGATTGTGATACTTGAGAATATAAATTTCGTCGCGTTAATGAAGACTCACGTTACGACCTCTACAGCCAAGGTGCTACGTACCTATTGATAATCATGTATCAAGTGATTCACGCTTCATCTGATTTTTGCTCTTGGCACATCAGTCTAAGTGCTGTTACTTACTTAATTAAATTATTAATAAAACATGTTAAATTAGAAGTGATAGTACCTATCACTTCTAATTTAACATGTTTTACTGTGATACACATTTTTTTATTAATGACGAAACGAACTTAAGCGTATTTTAACTAAAATGAAATAAAACATTATAAAAATGAACCTTGTTAGTTGTCACAAAATATAAATCCATCAAGTGTTTGAAATTTTTTATGGATATATGGATATAATCATCTTGAACTTCTTAAGCTCTACGTTAGCGTACTGAGAGAAATGACTGTCCAATTTTTGTCATGGTATGGATGGACAGGTCGATAAAATGATCAATATCTATATTTATTGCACTTATTGAAAAATAAAATACTCGACTCGTGCGTTTTGACCTACGCAATAAAAGGGTTCTGTTATCTATGCATCAGAATCAGAATGTTGCAACGTGTATTTCGAGCCTACACCTCCTGAGCGTTATTATTAAACTACCTACATAATTTCTTTTAAAAATTATTAATAAAAGTAACGAAAATATATTTTCTTAACAGTAAAAGTATTCATAGAGTAATGCTCCCTTACATACATTTTAATGAAACTAAGTAGATATTGTATGTAATTTAAAACGAAATACATATTAATATTTCTTATTTTGTCTCATACTAACACTTACATCGGTTATCAGGTGAAATATTTTTTCTCATTTCTTGTTCTCAGTCTAATCTCAGTGCCTAGATCTTGTAGAGCAAGTTTGATTGTTTAGTTTTTGATGTTTCGTAACATAGTTGAGATATGATTTATTTGTAAGTTTAATTAATTTATTTGTTCAAGAATGGTCTGTTATGCAAGGATCATATTTGAATGCCGCAGTTAACACTAATTAATTATGTTAATAGGATTTTTTTAAAACAGACACGGCCGCGGCGGCTATATTTTACTTTGTAGTTTAAACCAAAGCTAGTAATTCAAAAGTCATAAATAAAGTAAACCGTTAGAAATTAGAACGCGATTTATTTGTCTGCCAGATTGTCTACATCTCGTGACTATTATAGTGGAAAATAAATGCTATAACTTATAAATAGCATTTCAATGGATTTAATAGGGCAAACAAAAAAGCGCTCGATAAAAAAGATTATCCGTCATTTTAAGGAATATTTTTCTTGTTGAATATTGTACTTTCATGCTTTTACCTATTAAATATCATATAAATATGTGCAACTGAACTGCCAACTTATGAAAGCGAAGATATGTATCACGCATAGCGTGTGAGATTTGTGGGGAAATTTTTATGATGTTTGATAAATTCCTAACATGAAGACGTCATGCTGATCAATCCATACTTCCATACTTATATTATAAACGCGAAAGTAACTCTGTCTGTCTGTCTGTTACTCAATCACGCCTTAACTACTGAACCAATTTGCATGAAATTTGGTATAGAGATATTTTGTTACCCGAGAAAGGACATAGGCTACTTTTTACCCCGGGACATAGGATAGGTTTTATTCCGGAAATCCCACGGGAACGGGAACTATGCGGGTTTTTCTTTGACTGCGCGGGCGAAGCCGCGGGTGGAAAGCTAGTCTGTTAATAAACGGATCTGTAGTTGCAATAATCCCGCTGAATAAAAGTAGACTTTCCTCGGTTATAATAAAATTAATTAAAATTTGTTTCATACATTGAAGGTTAGACTTAAAATGTGTATTATATATAGAGCACAAGTAAACAATGGTCTTGAATAATTTCACAATGCATAAGCTCTTAACTGTTGCACGTACGGCCGAAAGCATAACATTTATCATTTCAATGTTTACGGCGCATGTTACCCGATCAATGCTATATTTTACATAAACAGATATCTGCGGCCATATAGGGAGCAATATTAATAAAACAGTCACATTATTGAGGATTTTTCATAGAGCGTAATTGTACGATTTAACTTTATCGTATGCACGTTGAAACATTCTATGCATATTACATGACCATAAATCTTGTGTTAAAGAGCTTTTATCGGTACTATAACTTTTATAGGTTGTTCATAGAAATTGTATTTTTGGTTGTAAAAAGCAACAATTTGGAGAGTGAGCTGCGGAATTACAGGATCTGCGGCGGCCATCTCCGTTCTTCCATCGGCATCGGTCATCGAGTCGTACAAATTCTACGCATCGCCAGCTCATCTCTATTTAGTCCAAAGCTAGTTCAATACCTAAAATAATAACGAAATATACAGTATGCAATTTACCGGGTTACTATTTGTAATTATACATTAAACTGTAATAGTGAGGTTGAGTCTGAAATGGGATCATGACAAGTATCTTTTCCAATTCTACTCTACAAAACTCTTTTCTTAACAAAACACTAAAAAATACTAACATATTAACTTCATATTAAATACTCCATCTACAACGAATACCCATTAAAATAAGATTATCGGATTACTGTCCAATTGTAGCAATAAGGAAAGAGTTCAAAGAATATATAATATTTTATTATAATCTGTATATATTATTTGAGAAGTGGCGCCCACCGACATTGGTGTCATGGTGACGCCCGTGTAGGGGCGGAATTGTTCAAACGAAACACGATGACGCAGCATTTTAAGAGCATGTTCGAATCAATATTGCCAAAGCAATGTTGCTTGTGTTATTTAAAATGTACTTTGTTGGTATACACATAATTTCGGTTGTTAATTGCAACCCAGTCCAATTATATGTATAAAAATGCATACTTTTTACTCACTAATTAATTTTTGCTTGAAACTTACAACTGACTTAAAGAAGGATTACAAAATACCAAATATATCTTTATATCTATGTTACCGGAAATGTATGAAATCAAGGAATTGTTACATACAAATCCTAGAAAATGTGTACAATTCCGATACGATTTAGGAAATGTATAAAATATTGTTTAAAAAACTATTTAATGCATGGATATCCTAGGAAATGTATTTAATCTTCCTCGGAATTGTATACAATTCCAATATCGTATTAGGAAATGTGTAAAGTAAATGCTTTCTGTAATAAAACACGTTGTTAATTTTTTTTATTATAGCTCTTATTTATATTATGATACTTGATACAATCGGGTAACAGTCATACCGTAAAATAATAATATTATGTTCATATTATTATCAACAAATTAACAAATTAACATTTTTAAAATCAACTATCTATTAACTTTTAACGTAAATATCACAAAATCAACTCATATTAATTATTCTTATAAAATCAAATTTTCATTTGGCAAGTAATCAGTCCCCTCGTCCCGCTGTCCCCGCGTATATCAGTCGCAGTCGGATTGTATAATCCGCCGTATTACATTACGGCTAGCTGTTTTAATATGCCGAAAATTCGTCTTTTTCCAAAATTCTACAAAAAGACAGGGTCGCGAGCCGACGAAGCCCCACTTCGTGGGGCTCCTATTTCTGTGTAGTTTTAAAAAACACGAACCTAACCTAACCCACCCCCTTATCCAAACCAAAAAAAAAATTTCTGATTTCGAATTATCGGCATATATTACAAAATGCCGACCGTTTGTAAACAGCCAGATTATACAATTTGCCTGCAACATATCAATATCTTAAATGTTTTACATTTCCGATCGCTATTTAGGAAATGTACAGATTTACTAGGAAATGTGTATAAAATAATTTATTTCACACATTTCCGTGCGATTTTAGGAATTACATACATTTCCTAGGAATTATATACAATGAATTGTACTGTTTGCAGATGACACCTCATTAATATTTAATGTGGATAGACATGACACAAATGTTGACGAAGTAAACTCTGCTCTTTTACGCATATCCAATTGGTTTAATGCTAATAATTTACTATTAAATACAAAAAAAACAAATTGTGTAGAATTTATCCTCCCAAATGTAAAAAAGGTGAAAAGGAATATTATTTTAAACGGGGAGGTATTATACCCTGTGGAATCGACTGTTTTTCTTGGTTTGACATTAGATGAGAAGCTTCAATGGGGGGCCCATGTTACCACCACCGCTGCTAAGCTCAGCTCAGCTGCATATGCAGTTAGAAGAATAAGGCATCTCACCGATGAAGAAACGGCTAGATTGGTTTACTTTAGCTACTTTCATAGCATAATGTCCTATGGAATTCTGCTATGGGGCAGGGCTGCAGATATAGAAACTATATTTATATTACAGAAAAGAGCCATACGCTCTATATATAATTTGCGTGCTCGAGACTCACTAAGAGATCTCTTTAAGAATACTGGTACCCTTACTGTACCGTCGCAGTATATATTTAATAATATTTTATATGTACACAATAACGCTTACTTACACACAAAAGTAGGAGATAGACATTGTTATATGACACAAGAAACAGAAATAAAATTGAAATGCCATTTTTCCGGCTAGCTAAAGTTAAAAATTCATTTATGGGTCAAGGTATACGCTTTTACAACAGAATTCCTCATAATATTAAAGAGTTTAGTAGTTCTAAATTTAAAACTTATATAAAAAATGTACTAGTCCAGAGAGCCTATTACAGAATTAAGGAATATATGGACGATAAAAACCCATGGAGGGTTGTCGCGTAAAAACCACAGGACAGTTCTTTGGCATATTATGATAATATATTATGATGTTATACATATGTAATTTGTAAAATTGTAAAACTGACATGATTAAAAAGAGCAACTTTGGAGTTTCTTGCCGATTCTTCTCCGTAGATACTGCTTTCCGAATCGGTGGTAAATGTTAAAAATATGTACCTACCTAATGACGTTTCAAAAGTGCTTCTAGAAGAAGGTCTAATTGAATAAATAAATGTTTGAGTTTGAGTTTTGAGACGGATTACATACATTTCCGGTAACATCTATATAAACTGTTTCGAAGAGTTTTATGTAAAAAATGTAATCAATATGTGCACAATAATGGCTCGAAGAGCTTTCCTATATTACCTACCTATCATAAACGTAGTTATAAATTAATTTCGCAGCTAAATTTTTCATAAATAAAAGTACCCTGTTGCGTTGTAGTCATCTCATATACTATAACAAACAAAAAAATAAAATCAAAACTTTTAGGTAATTATTTCAT
>CAJQZM010039443.1:42954-53524 GCA_907164665.1 Colias nastes
AAAATCAAAACTTTTAGGTAATTATTTCATCTATAGTTTTCATCTTATAAGGCATTCTACATAGGTACTAAGTATTACTGCGTGAAACAATAAAAAGTGTTGCTGTTTGTTTTTATTGTTTCAGTTGTTTTTTACCTACATTCCAGTCAGAACTTGCTTGATTGCATATTTGTTTATAAAATAAGTCCAAATAACTAGTGGCGGAAATAAGAATTATAGTGCACGTGAAAAATGCGTGCAAGGTCGTTAACAATACATTGTATACAAATGTAGGTATAAGTATATGATATCACTAATATCACTATTATACATTAGGTACTATTACACCTTAGTAATTCGCGCCTATGTTTGGACTTCAACTCCTTTCTCCCTGAGTATTATCTCAATTAGACTTTTATAAATATAAATACTTTATCTTTTTCAGGCATTATTGCAGGATATACAAATCTTATATGCCTTTTCAGATAGTTTGCTTTCAGATGACGCGGATGCGAGTCTCAAAGATGGAAATCGGATGGACTTATAGAGCTAAATATAGAGATTTTGTGCAAAGATGTTTCGAAAAATAACCTAGATTTTGTGAATATGACACGTCAAAAGTTAATTACACGTATAAGTTAGTTAATTATATAGATACCATCTAACATCTAAATATGTAGGTATATTACTGTCGTATACAAAATTCTTAAGAGAATATATTATGAACTATTATTTACTTTATTTATTTAATAATAGATCATATTGAACTTTTAAACTTAATATAGGTACAAAAATGATATCCACGATTACTCATATTGACCACATATAAGAATCATGTTCATATTATAATTACACACTGTACGTCTTAAAACTGACACAGTGGTCTTAATTACACAAGTATGCGGTAATCTGTGACGTTTCCAATAAACTAGATCACTGAAACTGTAGCAAGGGCACTTGTCAGCGCGTATTTAAAATTATATGTGACATGTACAGCGAAGAATTTATATAAAATAGAAGAATATTAAATATTCTTATTAGCGATATTATTTTATAGGATTTATGCAATATTATATTATATGGTGAGGTAATCAGCCTTTTGTATGCTTCTGTGCTCTTACAAACCAAATTTTTTTTATTGATACGAACTCTGGACCCTACGCTGCTAAGCTTAAACCAAAAAAAAAAAAAAAATCCAGCACTCTCCATCTTTCACCATACAAACTACTTTTTCGACGTACTCAATGAGATTCACAAAGGAAGTCTCGCTAAATGTAAAAAATTGTTTAAGGTTCATAAAGAAATCGAGTCAATTAACGACTTAGTATTTTTTATTTTGTATTTATTGACTCCTAATAGGCCTTTCTTTACTAGCTCTCAAAGTAACTGTTCCGCTTCTATACACGCTCACAGAAGATCAAGTTCAGCTTTTGACGCAAGAGAGGAGATAGAGGTTTAATTTGTCAATTTTTCTTATTCATATCCCGATCATGTTTAGATCAGCGTACATTGTTATAAGTAACTTTTATAAAGTGAAATTTTGAGCGCCGTGAAGTCTAGAAAAAGGCTTCTTTTTTCTTATTAAATATAATAAGAAAAGCTACTTCTGTGTAAAAATGTCAAAATAAACTTAATTTTCAAGTGTATTATAGTTAAGTAGCAATAAATGTTAAGGACGTATCTCGTGTATGACATGTTATCTAAACATGTTAGACATGAAAAAGGCATGCGACGGTGTTAGAATTTATAAAACAAAATTGCTTCGCGCCAACAACACGATTACTTCATAGGTCAGCTATGTATCTAGAGCAACACAAATAAGTTAACATTATTGTATTGTATAGATATAGTTATGGTTGTGTGAAATTTATAAAAAAAAATGCTAATAATAATAATAAAGTAGAATTTTAATTAACATATGTATTTAGAGATATTTTGCCTTCTATTTGATTAAGATAGAGCTGTTAAAATGAGGATGAGCAATTAAATTTTCTTATTTGTAATGTGTCCATGCCACTGCTTGCCTTTTTCAAAAATCACAATATACAAATACACAATATACTTAAAAGAAGATTTAACTACGTATTTGAATATTTTACTATAGTTTTTTGTTGTTATTTTCTCGTCGTTAGTACTTATTTTTACAATTGAAAATAATATTAGGTATGTATTTAATAAAATACCTCTGTGGTAGTATTCCAGCCCTGATTATATTTATTTTATTGTAGTTTTATGATAATAAAGTAATTTTTTAGTAAGTGCGTTGAAAGGTATTTTTATGTCTTCCAATAAACCTTAATAAGGCACTTAAGCGATGAAAATATTTCACTCAACTAATGCTATATGTCTATAAAAAGAATTTGACGTGTAGACTTGTCATTTGGTATCCGTTGCATGGTGAATGATGCCTTACAACGTGTGAAATACTGTTTTATAAAAGGCTTATGCACTTTATGGTTCCGTATGTCTAATAGAAAATTTTCTACCCAACGGCGTGCATAAAATTAAATGAATCTGTGTCCATATAAAATAAGAATACTCTGCCTGATTATTAATAATATCAGAACACTTCACAGTTTCTGTCATAGGTTCCAAGAACATCTAACAAAAGACAATCTTATTAATCCCGACATTCATGCAGGATATCAATAGGTACTCATACTCGTTCTATAATAAACATTAATACCATTAAAGTACTTTTTATCGACATGTGATTGAACCAAGTTTGCTTCGTGCTCTACAGCAGCAATATGATTTATCAAAACCAGTAAATGGACGAATACGCAGAAATACGTTCTCTTCACGCCATTATTAGGCAATACCGGTCTACACTTTTATGTACAGGCATGTTATATAAACTATTTATTCGACGCATATTAATATTTTTAAAATGGAATAAAATAAAAGTCGAATTGTTAATTAAAGCACGGTTAAGCTGCGTGTCCTTAGGATACAAACCCGAGCTGGTTCCACCACTTTTTAGCAATCGATGACGCAATTTGATTAAAAATAATTATGTATAAAGTAAGTAACAACTAGTTTAGACAAAAGCCAATATCGAGCGGTCCATGTACCTTCGGCCCAATAATTAATATACAGTTTAATAAGATTTATATATAGACGCAGATATTACTAGTTATTGTCATATCAATTAAGTAGGTACCTAAGTATAAAAATGTAAGAGTATAATCAGCATACTTACAAGTATACTGTAACTGAATATCGTATGCATGTAAAGGTGATATCAGTGCTATTATTCCCAGTATTAATGAATATCTCTAGGCGGACGACAGTATTTCCTTATATTTATAAGAATTGCCATTCTCGGAGAAGCAAGGTTTGGATAATCTCAAACTCAAACATTTATTTATTCAATTAGACTTCTTCCAGAAGCACTTTTGAATCGTCATTACATTTTTTAAATTTACCACTTATAATCTTTATATGTAAATTTAACGATGGAACAGTTGAATGTGCTCGAACGCCTACAGAACTTCTGCATACGGTTTATATTTGGGCTCCGTAAATATGATCATGTTTCGGAGTTCCGAAAAAAGCTCAACTGGTTGCCGATTCGCTTGCGGCGGGATGCGCATGCTCTCCAACTACTGTATCGAATTTTATTTGACCCTAAAACGCCAAAATACCTTAAGGAAAGGTTTGAGTTTAGAGGTCATTGTAGTGAGGTTCGTTCATCCGAAATGTTGAGGATAATTATGCCTCAACATCGCACACATTTTTATGATGGATCTTTTACTGTACATGCTACTAAACTTTGGAATGCTCTGCCAGACTCTATCAAAAATGCTCAATCACCAAATAGTTTTAAATGTATGGTTAAATCTCACTTTCTCAGTGTTAGCCGTACATAAAATTTATTTATATTATATACGTATTATTAATTAATATGTATTATTTTAGTATAGTATTTTTCTTCGAATCTCTATTCCCTTTTACTTATTTAGTTTATATCACAATATAAATAATATGTATGTGTATCCTTTATCATAGTTATTATTGCACTACCCATTTATGTATTTTGGTATTTATTCCTCTATTGTACCAATGGTTGTCTGGAAGAAATCGCTCTAAGCGATAAGACCGCCAATTGTACTTAGTGTAAGTTATATTTAAGTGTTTGTATTTCTTGTTTTGTTATCTTTAAGTGCAATAAAGTATTTATAAATAAAATAAATAAATAATCTTTATTCATATTGATGATATCAGTCAAGGGCTGTGCTATCTCCACGGATAAGGTAAGGACCCTTCGTCATTTTAATTATGTAAAGGAGGTCTAATATTTTTTTAAAGAAGAGAGAATTCAAATATTCTTTTTAAGTTATTAATTAACTGTTTTAACTCAGACAGCTTCCTTCAAACATTGATTTACGAATGAGTGCTAAATAAACCCCGAGACTCACTAATTTGTCTATATAAAGAAAGTAAATCAGTAAGAATGTACCTTTTTTTTTTTTTTTTTTTTTTATAGTGGGGAAATCTTCCAAAGATACCCACGGCCCTCGGGGAAGGAGCCGTGGGTTATGTCGGATTCTTACCGACTAAAACCCCACTGTGTTCCGTCGAGCCGCTTTAATGATGGGGCCGCGGGTATTTGTTAGAATTCTTCCGCGACCCCCTCGGCGGCAGCCCATCTCCAGGCCAGGCGCAAGCCAAGAACAGGAAAGATGGTTTGCCTGCTCTTCCCTCCCGTTGGCGGCATGAGCGGAACATGTCTCAAGTCGCCTCACCGCACCGGACGATGGATTACATTCCCCGTTCCACCGCCCGGCGCCCTTCGTCAAGGAGGCACGTTGCGACCGTGTAAAGCGGCCGCAACACGGCGACGACGCCCAATAAGACGTCTGCGCCGGATCGGGTCCGCGTGAGGATCCCTCTCGCGCACCCGCTCTGCCTCCTCTTTCTGCGAGATCACGCTCTCCGAGAATGTGATCACCGCACGCCAGGATCTGTCGCCATCCACCATTGCACGAACAATGGAGGGTAGAGAGAGATCCGGCCCGATTATCGCGACTAAGCGAGCACGAGGCTCGGCCCACGCGGGGCACACGGCAAGAGTGTGATCTGCCGTGTCCTCCGGGCAGGCACACCAGTGGCAGACCATGCTGGGCTCCCTCCTCGCGACTTTACACAGGTACCGCCCGAAGCAGCCGTGCCCGGACAGTATCTGCGTAAGGCGGAAGGTTATGGCCCCGTGCCGCCTGTCGCACCACTCTTGGAGGACTGGACGTATGGCCGCAACCGTCCTCTCACCCGCGCTGGGCTCCTCGAGCCGGCGTTCCCACTCCCGGAACCGCCGCTCGACAGCCACGGCCCTCCACTCCTCTACTTCCTCGTAGGAAGGATTCACCCCATGTGACCTAGACGCCGAGACGCGGCGATACACGTCCGCTAGCATCTCGGCGTCCAGATCCCATGGCGGCGTTCCGGCCATTACGCAGGCAGCCTCAAAAGACACCGTGCGGTATGCCCTAACTACCCTGAGCGCCATGACCCGCTGCGGCCTCCGCAAGAGGGGTCTGGTACGGGCGCTCAGGGTGTCTGCCCAGATGGGGGCCCCGTAGAGGGCCATGGAGCGGATTACGCCAGTGTATAGCCGGCGACACCCACCCCCAGCACCTCTAAGATTTGGCAGCAAACTTCCCAGTGCTCCGGCCGCCCCTACAAGACGGGGGGCGAGGCGACGGAAGTGCTCCGTGAACCTCCATCGGCTATCCAACACGATGCCTAGGTATCTCATGGTGGTGGTGACCCTGATCGCTACCCCATCCACCCGGATCTCTGAGCCTGCGCTATGTAGCCTCCGGCGACCGGGAAAGAAGATGGCTTCGGATTTCTCCAGCGCCACCCGTAGTCCCAACCGCCGGATGCGGCACACCACCTGCTCAACTCCCGTGGTAGCTAATAAAGCTGCCTCCTCGTATGTGGCCCCACGCGCAGTCACCAGAGTATCGTCGGCGTAACAAGTTACGCCAACACCTGGGAGGTTAGTGGCGCGCAGGACCCAGTCGTACCCGATGTTCCACAGAAGAGGCCCGAGGACCGACCCCTGTGGGACACCGCACGACACTTCCCTCTCACTCCATCCATCGCGGGTTGGATAGGCAACAGTCCTATCTGATAGGTATGACCGCAGCAGTCGCACCATGTAGCCCGGCACGCGATGATAGTGGAGAGCTTGCAGGATACTGCCCCACGGTAGGGTATTAAACGCGTTGGCGATGTCCAAAGACACCGCCAGGAGGACTTCTCCACTAGCGGCCGCATCTTCTGCGGTGGCTCTCACGCGAGATATTGCGTCGAGTGTGGACCGACCACGGCGAAAGCCGAACTGGTTCCCGCTGAGGTCTGGTCCCACTCCCTCCAAATGGTTGACGAGGCGAGCTGCGAAAACGCGCTCAAAAAGCTTGCTCACCTCGTCAAGCAATACAATAGGCCTGTACGCTGAGGGCGAATCGCGCGGGCGCCCCTCCTTTCTTAACAGGACCAAATTCCCTGTCTTCCACCTACGGGGAAATTGGCCCCGCTCAAGGCAAGCCGAAAACAACCGCTCCACCCGGGGCCCGAGGGCTTCCAACGCTAGCACCCACGCTCGGCCAGGTACCCCGTCAGGTCCAGGAGCAGTGTTTTTCCCTTTAAGCCGCGTAACTGCCGACTCCAACTCCTCATGGGTAACGGCAGGGATTTCTTCTGCAGGCTCCTCCTGTGACGCAGGTGTCGCCGCCATCGGCGGAGGAGAATATCTTCCCCGGTCCGGGAACAGAGATACCACAACCTGTTCTAACAGACGGGGCTCGAGAGACTGAGACAGGGGCGGAGCCCACGGGCGGAGCTTCTGCCTCACCCGTTTATACGGCCGACCCCACGGCACTCGGTTCAGACCCTCGAGCATCTCATCCCATGCTCTATCCTTGGCGCTGCTGATTGCCTCCTTCAGAGAGGTAACACACTCCCTGTAGGAGGCATACAGTTGCGCTTCCTCCACTTCGTCCCGTGCACTCCGGCGCCGGTGCCTGGTGTACGCCCGCCTCGCAGCCACGCAGGATGCGCGCAGCTGGGCAATTTCGGCGGACCACCAATACATCGGTCTTCTGCGCGGATTAGAGCGAACTCTACTCATGGCCGCATCACACACCTGCGCCATGGCATCAGCCATCCATGTTGCATCGTCCTCTACTGTTGCGATCCGCGGTGCAGGGATCCATGCCTGAACTATGGCAGCCTCAATTAGGAGTTCCCTATCGAGACTGCGAATCGACCAACGCGGACGTCCACCATTTAGGGAAGGCTCACCGCGAAACGCGGATGGCGCAGAGACGCTGAAGCGGATGTATCTGTGGTCCGATAGCGTTTCCACATCAGTAACAACCCTCCAGTCGCTAATTCGCCTTGCAAGGGGGGGGCTAGCGAAGGTGATGTCGACGATGGAGCCCCCTCTTTGCCGCACGCATGTTAGCTCACTCCCGCGATTTACGACCGAGAGATCAGCTGCGACCGCCCAGTCCTGCAGCACCGCACCCCGCGCATTTCTTGCAATGGTTGGTGGTAATGAAACACTTGACTCGACTGTAGGGTGTATAATACTGTATTAAACTGTTATTACAACTGCTATTACAACTGCACAACTGCCCTTAAACTAAAGAACCACAGGACTATATAGTATGACGCACACATACATAACATACATGATACATTACACACTACATCTCCCCTCATAGAAAATAATAAAAAAAATAGTAATTAACATTTTTTTTTTAGCTGAATATAATGCAAATTTTTTCTTCGTTTTTGGTTACATATCTTAATACCTATCATATAAACGAGTAAATAAAATCAAAATTAAAATTAAAACAATAGCATGGATTTCCACTTATTAATAATTTAATACATAATTACTTATTTTTAAAACCCCAAAAAAGAACATTCTACACGCTTACACATTGGCTTACAGCCTTACACACTACATATAGTAACTAATACTAATAGATTAAAACAAATAATTTTAATTAACTACTCATGTACGAAAATAATGGAAAAATTATACAATATTAGAAAATATTTTATCGTCATATCCGTATTTAAAAATGTCACAGTCCGTAATTAATTAATAGTCATATCCGAGTAAAATAATAATTATCTTTCAATAAATCTTACAATATATCCTCATAGAATACGTTTATTTATGTGCTTACAGTTTACACATCATACTTAGAAACGACATATAATATTCATTATCTGTATTAAATTTTCTTCATACATTTTATTCTTTATGTACTTCCTCATACGTACAACAATATCAAGATACACAATTTCATTTAGGGTAATCTTCCCTCTTAATATTTATCATAATTATAATTAATAACACCATCGTGTTTTATATTATTCATCTTATTATATTCAATAATTCAAGATACAAGAAATATATTTATTTATTTATAACATTAACATTAATTCAGGCAGTTCTTTTAACACATCATTACATTATCATATATTTTATACCTTTATTCATACCATGTGTCCAAGTTATCTTCACGAGTGGTAGCTCGACCTAATCATGATCAGAATTACAAGGATTCCGTGCCTGTCTTGTATCCTGGTGTACCTTGTTTCTAACAAAAAATCATATCATTTCACTTTTCAATTGTAGCTCTCAGGCTTACATATTAATTTATTTTTATTTTTCATACAATATTAATTCTTATTTCTTCGAGTAATTAAATGTCACATTATTTAATTTTTGATAGGCATATAAAAGAAAAACTTAGGTGATCAAGCTAAGATTCCATCTATACCCTAACATAAAACAAAAAATCTGAGTAAATTTTTTTTTTGTATTCATACAACGACAAATATTTACTTTTTCTCTTCGTCTATTCTTCACAAATATCATTAGATATTTATCATGGTAATTCATTTAATCAAATAAGAATATACTTTTACTTTAGTCTCTTTAAATCATGTTTTAAATATTGAAATATAAGTTTCATTACAATCATTATTTATGAAATTAGTGTGACCCTCCGAATCCAAAATGTTAATTAAAAAAAATTAAAGTTTCACACTCAATTGAATTGACAAGATCGTATTTCATTACGAACATTTTATAAAAATACACAGAACGATGCATTGTGACTACCTAGTTACCTACAATATGGTAACACGAAATATGAGACGAAATTACAGACGCTGCATACCATTTCCCTATTTGGTAGCGCTTTATAAAACAAACAATGAACTAATAGAATTATCTGTTACTAAGTACTTTGATTATACATAGTTATATATATTTATGTATAATAAATATAACATAATAATGGTTTTTGACAAAAAAAAAATAGATCTTTTAACTAAAATAATTCGTTACCTTACATTAATGTAAAATGCTTGCTGCTTGAACTTTAAATTTCACTTTTAGCTTTTTTTTTTTTTCACGAAATTAAACTTGTATTCCGTCGTCACTCTTGAATTTCGGGACATTAGGGATTCTGGTCAATTTGGGAAAATGTCTGCTATTCACACTGGCTGATCTCCGGCTCCAGCTGCATCCTTCCAAATCTCCAATTTTATTTCACAATTTTTCATAAATAGATGATATTCCAAATCTCCATAGTTTTTTTTTGTTTTAAAAAACTTTCTTCGTCAAATAAATTCTGTTCTTAATTTCCATATTCATGTTCGTCGATTTTTTTTATTATATAGATAAATTTTTTATCTGGTACATTGCGATTTGCGAATACGCATAAAAATTATTTGTTAAAATTTTAACTTTTAAAATTTTATTTCCAAAAATGATCCATAATTCCATAGCTCAGTACTGCCGCGAGGCAGCACTGGCAGGGTCGCCATGCAATGGCTTGGTGGTAATTGAAACACTGCTTGACTGTTAGCTTGTATTATAATGTATTACAACTGTTATTACAAGTGCAGAACTGCCCTTAAACTAAAGAACCACAGGACTATATAGTATGACGCACACATACATAACATACATGATACATTACACACTACATTCTCACCGATGATCCCCATGCCATTGATTTGGCATTGAAATCTCCGGCCAGAAGCACGGGCTGCGAAGGAGCGAGGTCAATCAGTTCCCCAAGATCTGCCAGGAACCGCTCGAATTCATCCAGGCTACGGTTGGGAGAGAAGTAAACCCCGATCACTGTGTTACCATTGATCGAGGCCGAGACACAACCCTGCCGCCGGACTACCCTTTCCATTACTGTGCCGCCCTGCGTTACTAGCGTCACCAGTCCATCCAAGTCGGCCGCCCAGTTGTCCCGGGACGGCACGAAATAGGGCTCAGCCACCACCGCCACATCTATCCGCCACTCCGCCAGACTCTGGAGCAAAAGATCCTGAGCTCCGGCGCAGTGGTTGATATTGCCTTGGAGGAAATGGAGGAGAGCCATTACTGCGTTTCCATTTCGCTAACCGTCACATTCGCCTCGACGGGCGCGGGACAAGGACACGGCGCGGTACCTGGACCATCGCGTCCCCGATTTCCTCTTTTCCGCTTGGGAGCCTTGCAAGCCGGGCCCCCGAGCCGATGGCCTGCCGGTAGCTTGGC
>CAJQZM010039444.1:7065-30838 GCA_907164665.1 Colias nastes
TTGCCCATCTCCACTATGTGCACCAGACAGTTCAGGTAGTCTGACGCGAGCACTGATGTGGAAATGTATAATTATTATAGACGAAAAGTTTGAAAATATTGGTTTCAAAAGTGGGGTAGTTATTAAAAATAAAAGAGACGGAATCAATTCTATTTTCAATACAAATGAAACAAACACAACAATTAACAAAATTAAAGAAACTCAGTTACAATCGTCCTTATTATATCAAATTGGGTAAAAATTAATAATCAATTGTACAACACATACGGTGTTGGTAATAACCATATTTTTATTATTAAAAAAAAAACTATCGAGTACTTTAAACGTTATTATTATCTCTTCAATAATCGTATTTCTTACCAAAACAGTCCCCCTGCTGCACAATGCCCCATCGGCCGAGCATCAGATCCCCGCACAGGTAATGTTGTAACGAGCGAGTTAAATGCTCGTAGAAGATTGAATTCAAGTTGTTGTCATCTGTAATCAAAAATAATACGTCAGACGTGCAAGTAACTGCATAACAATAGGTATTATGAATGAGGAAAATTAAGTTAAATAAACTAAGATGCTTGTCATTTTGTTTAGTAACTTATTACCTAAAAAATCACAAAAAAAACATGCTTAAACTCATTAAATTATTGGATTAACACCGATCCTTGATGTACAAAGTTTGAATTAAATTTAAAATGGGTCAAAATTGAGTCTAAACTGTTATTATTCACATTCTGAAGTAATTCGACACTCAAAAATTAATATTACTTACAAAAAAACTAACTTACCGGCTCCCAGATTTCTCTCCAATTGCGAAGATAGTCTAGTGTTACTCTGGTCCACCCTCTTTGTGTTGTAATCTCTCTCCCAAAACTTCACGGGCCTCACGTATGACGTCATGAATATTGCACTTCCTGTTAATAATAATTTTAATTAAAAAAATGTATTATTTTGTATGGACTATGAAGTAATATATGATAAAATATATGTATTCTTTTGATTTTTAGTTAGTTCGATTCCCAGTCGAAGCAAGTGAATTTTTGAAAATTTTTAAATGCAGTTCTATTTCTTTTTAAAAATAAAGTAATGTTTACTTTCAGCAAAATTTGCTATCTCCAGTACTTCAAGTACTTTCCCTCCAGGGCCCATCGAAAATTTCCACACTGCATACATGTTATATGTATATCTAATATGTTTCTCTTTTTTATTTATTTTTTCTTTATTTAATAAATGATATTGTATTGTATATCTCACCTAACGCTGGTGTAAGGGGGGAAGACAACATAGCAGACAACGCAGCTTGCAAGAACAACATAGCACTATGCGGCACGCTGAACGGTTGCGCGAACGCATGGAAAGCGCTACCCCACGTGATCTGCCATGGGGCTATGTATGTTACCACGAATTGGACCTGCAAACGACATATATTAACAAATCACTACATATTATAAAACAAAATCGCTTCCTCCTGTCATTTAGGGGTTTTATAATCTATGATCCATTCACAGATCTGTGATACTACACAATAAATGAAGGAATTTACAATGTAAGAAATACAGTTTACAGACACTGTAATACGAGATACAAAATATCTAATGTACGTGATCAAGCAATTAATAAATGAATTTGAATTTTGAATTTGAATTTGAGAATTCTTTACTTGTTTCCATATAAAAGGTCTGGCAGTCCAGACCTTTTATATGCCTGTTATGAAATATTAAAAAATATATAAACCTGTTATGAAATATTAAAAAAAAATGTATGTGTATACAACTTATTATTTAAATTGGCACGTTTCATAAAATTATTTAATTAATTTTACAGAATAAAGACAATTTTTTATTGAATTTTTAAACATCTTATATAAAGCTCATTAAAACCATCTTACCTTCAACAAAAACTCATAGACTTTGTTAAATATGATCGCCATGATGAAGTAATCAACTAGGAAGGTTTCAGATATTTTGCGACTGCTCAAATCCCGTTGGAACAGAAGCACAGCAAATACTATGATTAGGTATTGACTGTCAGGATCGGAGTATGCATTTCTGAGACCTGAAAATAATATTAAAATGAATATGGAAAAATGTTGAAAAATGGTGTATGTCTTTTTTTTTACAATGATTACTTTGTAGTGAATGAGTCAGAATATTGATAAATATATCAAATATAATAAACTAGCTGATTCGACAGACGATCACGATTCAAGCATTTCAATTTTAAGATCGTATATCAATAATTGATACCAGAGCAAATGATACAGAAAAATTTTGAACACCAAATTAAACTTTTTATACACTACAAACTAGCTGTCCGCAACTTCGGACACGTTGTCTAAAACTTAACAAATGATTATACAAATTTAACATTTCAACACAATCTTAGTCCATACTAATATTATAAATGCGAATGTAACTCTGTCTGTCTGTCTGTTACTCAATCACGCCTTAACTACTGAACCAATTTGAATGAAATTTGGTATAGAGATATTTTGATACCCGAGAAAGGACATAGGCTACTTTTTTACCCCGGGAAATAGGATAGGTTTTATCCCGGAAATCCCACGGGAACGGGAACGGGAACTATGCCGGTTTTTCTTTGATTGCGCGGGCGAAGCTGCGGGTGGAAAGCAAGTAAATAATATATACAAAAAATCCAATTCTACTCACATTTAAGCGCGCACACGCAAATAATAAGCGCGCCAAACGTGTCGCCATATTTGTCCGCGATAGCTGGCGCGTCCTGCGTTATGGCCGCTATCACAACCGCCGGGAATAGCACGTTGCGCTCCAGGAAACATAGGTATACGTATATCTGTGGAGAAAAACCGGTAAGAAATATCGTTGATGTAAAAAGTCGGTTCAAAACACAGTTTATTAGGTTTTCTTATAGAATTATAGTTGTACGTTAAGATAATGGGTGTCTCAATGGATATAAGTACGAAAAGATAAGTGTGATTTTTTTTACATTTAATGATTAACAGTTAACAGTATTTGGAAAAAAAAAACAAAAAATTGTAAAAAATGCAATTTTTTTATCCAAAAAATCATATGTTTTAGATGTAGAAAAAAGAGGGAGCAAGAGAAAAAAAAGGAAGGAAGTAACAATTAAACTACTTTTAATTCATATATTAATTATGTTTTCCTTATTCACCATACCAACACTAGCATTTTTTATTTACTTTATCGTTCACGGTTTTAAAGGATACTTTATAAATCACATACCTTTTCAAAGATCATAAGCCTCGCCGGTTCGGTAACTTCAAACTGCGCATGCTCATGTTGTTTCAACACTGGCGCAGCAAGACATAACCACGGTTGCTGTTTACGCAGTTGTGGTATTAGGTAGTGGAGGATCCAACCGAGGATGCCTGCTATTATCCAGAGTACCTAGAAATTGAAATAATAGTCGAAGAATACAGAAAATGATTGAGAATAAAATAACCTAGAGGTAATAATATAATTTACAACAAAGAAAGACCAATAACAAATACAGGAAATGATAAAGAATAAAATCTTGAAAGATATCTCTGACAACAACGCAAAAGAAAGCTGCAAAGGTAGGGAGTAGGTAGAAATTTGTGTTTAACGAAATCAAACGAAACTATGGATGGTAAGTAATAAATGACGGTGATAATACCAGAAAATAGGAATTTCAAAACGGGAAATTCTTGAAACATATATAGAAAAACTGTTTAGTTTGTTTGAACTATAAAAAGGGTCTATCTATAAATTTAAAACAGAAAATTAAGAGGAGACTTCATTTAAATGATGAGACTAATCTGATGAGAGTTATCTGACGATTTTAAAATATATGTTTATACTTACTGTGTTCAGCTGTGGCTTCAGTGTAGTGAAGACAGTTGTGCAGTGCAGACCAAAGACCAAGAGTGCCAGAAACGTGCAAACTATGACGTCATTCTTCAACCTCGCGTTTACCGTCTCTTGCAATTTCTTCGGCAAAGGATCCTCCATATCTTCCTCAGTTTTATCACCCTCAGTCTTATTTATATTTGAATTCAACGTATTTGTATCACGAGTCTTGTCATCATTCTCAGTAGGCGGATCCACTTTGAGAGAAGTCGTAGAATTCGTCGTGTCTCCTTTTGGATCCATTTTCAGAGAGCTAACACTCGATGCCTGAGATCGTTTCTGCGTTTTAGATATATTTGTTTCGGAACTAAAATTAATTTTAGACGCCGAACTGCCAATGGAGTTCTGTTTAGAAATATTGCTTTCGGAATTATTGTTTTTATTCTCCGATAGCGTATTAGGCTCCGTTTTCTCTATATCTGGCGAACATTCAGGGTTATGCACTATATATAACTCCGGTGGCAATAAATGCTTTTTAATTAAGTTCCATATTAAGGTATAGTCGCTTGCGCTTCGACTCAAATGATATGCTATGGGTACAAGTAGGCCGCAGAATATGGAAATAAGGATATTATGCTTTTGGTGCTGTGATTTCTTTCCCTCGATCAATCCGCTGTATGCGAAACCGTATAACGTTCCTATAGCAGCTAAAGATCTGACTACGCAATACACTGCAGCGCTCAAACTGCTCGTCGCGTTACCACCAAATATATGCATATCGATTTGTTCTAATAAGTACATAAGAAAAGTATTCACTTGTGGAAACAAACCCAAACTAAAAGCTAGAGGAAAAAATAATAGGAACTTTGATATGATTTCTTGAATTATATACAGGCAGTCTCTCTCGTTTATATCTATACCGTATATATTAAACGGTTTTGTTTCGTCTATACTGCGTTTACTTCGCGTGTGTGCGTTGTCGGCGTCGGGTAACTGCTGTAGATGACTGCTCACTGCAACCAGTATCGCAGTACACAAACAAAAATACACCGGCCGAGAAAATACAACCATTTTATTAAATCCGTGAACAGGCGATGCAGAGTCGGGTTGTACGCTTTTCAATAATGAATACTGACTGCCAGCCATGATAAAACAGAACCAAAAAGCGTAGATATCCCTGTAAAATCCGAGGTTCAATACCATCGAGCCCAAAACGGCCACCGCGATCGCAAGCATTATCGATACAAATGTTTCCCTAAACGTCAAGTTTCTATCAAAAAGTGCCATCAATTTCAGCCGATCCATTGTTACTTTTATCTCTAAATATTTGGCTAGTTTGAACTTGTAATAACTTTTCGTTTTCGGTTTGTTGTTCTTCGCCAATTCATCTATGAGTTTGCATAATTTACTCCTCATGTTGATATCTAAGCTGTCGTCAGCTATAGATTGAACTAGACTAGGTATATGCGTTGATTGCGTTGTTTCTGCTTGTTGTTGCGCTTGTTGCTGGGCCCGTTGTTGGCTCATTAGGTAGTTGATATGCATACTGGGCAATCCCATACGCGATTGTCTCTCAGCTTCGATTTGTTCTAATAAACTATCAGTCACATAGGCAACAGGTGATCGCGCTTGGTCCGGATGCGACCCAGTCCCTCCATCGAACACGTAGAATCTTTTATTTGTGTTATTCGTATTAATTGGGACGATCGTTGACACGTTGTTATTACTAGAGAGAAGTGGATTCTTGCTCCCTTGATTTGAAGAACTGTGATCAACGCTGTCTCCTCGTTTTGGTTTCGTAATTTCACTGGTTCCCGCCTCCGATTCCAAAGACCCACAGCTTCCTTCACCAGTAGTTTCTAGTGAATTCTCGTCCACAGGTTTAACTGTAAATGTTCGACAATCTTCCTTTTCGGGCAGTGGTATAGGTAACGCTTGAGTACGACCGGATCCATTTTTATCGAATGTGTATGACATCCAGTTGCCATATTCATCCATAAAGCAATGGATAGCACCATCAGTTGTGTCGTCAAACGAAGTGGCAAAATGAACATTGCCTGAATTTGGATTTTCCACATTCGCTGTTTTATCTTTCTTATCCGCCGATTGTGACGATGGATTATTTCGCTGACGTGTGGAACGTTTGATTTTTCTAACTCTATTTCTATGGTTTCTATCCATTAACGGCCTAAGTCTAGGTCCTTCTTCAACAGGTTGTGCCTCTGTTTGAGGGGGATTGTTATCAGGTACACAACAAGGCATAAAATCTACTCTAGAATTGAGAAAGGCGGCTAATAATGGCATGGAAGTAGGTAGTAAGGTATTTGTCGATGTTTGTGCCACTTCCTCTATAGACCTTTTTCTAGTTTTATGGGAACCTTCCCTTTCACCTCTTATACTTTGCCTATGACTACGTGATCTCTCGTCTCTATTTGGAGGCGGCATTACAACCGTGTTGGCGTTCGTAGCAGCGAATAAACATTCCAATCCTTGTACCAAAGCAGCCTGGGCTTCTACAGCATCCATTAGTATTCTTTCCTCGTTTTGATTCTCATCTTTCTCTTTCCTAGAATCTTTCTTCTTGTTCTCCTTCTGTGAGGAAGCCCGTGAACGCGCTAAGTTTTTTATCTGCTTTGGTATAGCGCCCAAGTTTTTTTGACACGTTGGACGATGATTCAACTAAAGCAAGTTTCTGACATATTACTTCTTCAGGGTCAGTACCTTCTGCACCATAGATCTGTTTGTCTTCTGCTTCTTCAAAGAGCCAATCTAAGCTGTATACACTCCTTTCGTCTGCACTCTTACTATCACAGGTTAATTGTGATTCTTCTGTTTCCGGTGGGTTATTTTTATCAAATTTAATATCTGGCCTTTCTTCACTGCTACTACTAGAGTTAGATATATCATGGTCCCAAACTTTCTTTTCTATTGGTTTCTTTTCCTCCGTCTTTTTTTCCGATTGATCGCCGGTATCGTTTGATTCTAAGCTGGACTTCTCTATAAGCAAATCTTTCGAGCTAGCACTAGCTTTATCGAAGTAGTCACCGTTCGGATTATATTTACATTCACATAAGTTACCTTGACGATCTTGTCGTGACTCTACTTTGGCGCATTTTTTCAGTCTTATAGGTTTCTTATCATTTGGACATCCAGGATTGTGTTTAGGTACTTGTATCCTTTCACAACAATGTTTCTTGCAATCATGATGATTTTTTGCACGTACGACGCGCACATCAGTGGGTCTATCGAGTAACGGTGATCGTGAACCATTATTTTCGTAGTCAGAATCGCTGGAGCGCATCGCTGATGATTGTTCGGCGTCCCAATCGAACCCGCGAAACTGTTTTTCATCTTCATAATCACTGTAACTTTCTCCACTTGAATCTAAATCAGTTTCCTTTTGGGAAGTTTGCATTTCATCGGATATTTCCGCGATAGGATAAACGATTTCTGATCCATACGTCAAATATGGGTAACTGGGACCTTCTCCGTTTTCATTTTTTGGGTATAAATTAAGGTGAGGACCTCGAGTTAAACATTTACTAGGGGGTGGAATGACAGCACTTTTAGGATTTTTGAGCATTTGACCACCAATAGTTTCTGCACTGTTGGGATGGGGTGATAAGTTCGAAACACTTGGAGGAGGACAACCGATTTCCAACGCGGCACTTTTGATCCTGCGTACACCTGGGCTTTTGCCTTTATTTTTATCAGTCTCACCTGCGGGAGCTTCCGCTTTTACCATCATGTATTCACCTAATTCTACACTTGCGAAAAACTGTGTATCTGCATTGTTAGAATGACGTCTCATATGCGATACTAGTTGTGCAGTGGAATTTAACAGTGGTAACTGTATTGTAGACATAGTTGAGTTCGAATATCTTCTCATATTAGATGATTGCGCAGTCGCAAGCGCCATAGCAGACTTGGTGCAACTTTCATCGGGATAATTTGTGTATCGTCGTCGCTGGGCCAACCTTTTCTTTGGAGAAGGCGGTCCGACGCTCGGCTCTGAATTGTCTCTTGAATCGAAACTAAGTTGTCTCGCAAACTTTGATTGATATGGTTCGCCCGCAGCTTCATTGCCATCTAAGTACAACCATTCTTTGAAAAAGTCCCTATTGCTAGATCCTCGTCGATGCGGACATTCATGGTATCGTCGGCTAACTTTCGCGAACGGTCCGTCATCAGTGAGCATGTGCACTGGTAGATTGTTTTCTGTTCTTGAATTCCGTGATTCTTCAATAATAAGTTCGTCAATACGGCCGTGGCCTCGACGATTCTTCGTTCTCTGTTCTCTTCTGTGACCGGACTTCGATCGGTTTCTGGTTGGACGGGATTTAGAAGGCCCCGCGGTTTCTGCAGACTGTGCCACACACAAGTCTGACTTGGTCATGGCAACTGGTTCCGTTTGCTTGGCTGACATGGCACTGTCTTCCATGCTCGATTCCGAGCTGTTCTTTCGGTGGACATCCACTTTTAAATCTGTTGTAAAAAAATAACGAGAATTAGATTAATTTGAACTATTATTACTCTTATTTTTTAATAAACATTCAATAAAAATGGCTCTTATTTTTATCAATGCCTTTAAAGCAACAAATCATTATGTAAAAATGCAAGATTTACCTATAGTACTATTATTAGGTTTGTGGTACTCTAAAGACGTGACAGAGTCATTATCGCTTGGTGCGATCGCCGCTGCGTTCAGAGTCTGCATTTCGACTCCCTCATCAGCCCTGCGGGATGTCAGTAGACTAAACAATTGTAAGTAAATCGATATTAATTATATACATGCAAACAAAAATTACAAAGCTGGTTATTTTTAATGCAAAATATATTAAATTATATTTTAAGCTTAGTGTGTTATTGCTATATTTCAAAGTGCAAAGATAATTTTAAATATTATTTTAAATGCAATTAATTTTTGTTAATATTACCACACTGAGCTTTAGAAATGAAGTAAAACCAAAAGAGGAACTATTTGAGCAGAGTGCTATGAGGATCTTTTGGCACTTGGATGACAGTCAGTGGTCGTGGGTGCGAAATATGGTTTGCCAAACTAAAAAAAAAACTCCTTTGTTTCAGAAAAATAGGTATTAAGCTGTTAAATTGAAGTGGAAACTATCTAATTTTCTTCAGATGGTGTAGTGCCTGTGCATTGAAGTTATGATAATGTACGTTTATATATTAAATTGGTAGTTAATTACTCATTATTGGAATGGGATAAGTAAAATTATTGTAAATACGGAAACATCACAACCACATCAAACAACACACTCATTTTATAATCAGATATTTTAGATAAGCATTAGTTTCGAATATCGCTATATGCCAAAAGATGCTGTAGCACTATAATTGACTCTAATCTTTAATCAATCACTTATACATAACAACAGATTATCTTTTAATCCTTTGTAAGAAAATTACAATCAATATTATACAGGGTGTACTAAGCGGGAAGGGACTTGTTACTTTTGGCTTTTGCTTACACTGATCACATAAAAAATACTTAAACAACAAAATTACATCCAAATTTTTTACTAAATTTTTCCTGAAAATCCTTGTTTTCTTCTCTAGCTTCGCGCAGCCGGCATATACCGCTTCTCTAATGTGAGCATTTTGTCTATGAATTAATGAAAATGAATCTTAAACAATAGCTCACGTGCTGGTGGCAAAGTTGGGCGGGTTGCTTGTTTTGGGTGTACACTTAAGAGTTTTAAGAATTCATCTATTTGAAAAAAAATGGTCTGGAATTTTATACTCAGTGTATGCAAAACTATAACCTCCCTTGAGCTTAGTATACCAACAGTGGGACACCCTGTATATTCAAGGTGAGATAGAAATCTGTGTTAACTGACTACAACACTTAAATTTACTTGGCTTTACTTCATTTTACAAGTTTCTACTGCAACTTACAACTAGAGGCTACTTATATTTTGTGCTTTTCATCTAATTTATTCAATGCTTAGTTTGCATACTAATTACTATATATTCAACTAATTTGTTATTTTATTGCCCTTCATTTTCTACAGATTACATATTCTATGGTTTATTAAGATTGTGTTAATTTCATGCACTACTCTATTCACAATAATAAAACATTATTATACATACTAAGTTATTCAATCTATGTCTGTTTATATTCCCATAAAATTCTTTGACCTATTTTTTCTTAATGTCAAAATACCATACAATGTTCATAACATAATGTGTAATAAAAAAAATTCATTGAAACATTTTATAAATAAGTTCTCAATTAAGGGGCATAGTTTACATAAATGAGGTTTGTATTTTAAATAATAATCAAATTACATATAATTAAACTACATAACTTCTCTAAAATTTATTTGTAAGCTTGTAATAAAATGAAAATCAAAATGTTTAATTAATCATTTGAGGATAAATTTGCAAAATATGAGTTGAACAAGGTTAAGATCAAAAGAGGTTATTTATATAATTATTATCGTAATGCAAAAGCTGTAGTTACATAGTACTGTTTGTCATCATATCAAAATACTATTAAAATTATGAAATGTCTTGAATTTGTAAAATTTAGGTAATTACATTCAAAATGAATTACTGTTTGTTAGTCTAAAATTTGTTAATGACTGAGTCAATTGAGCTAATTTTGAAATATTTATTGTAGTCCAATGAAGGTTAAAATAAACATAGGAGATATTGTGCTGTGACAGACTAGGACGGACGGACTGAACGATCTTATAAGGGTTCCTTGTCGGACTACAGAACCCTAAAAAACAGTAACAGGTATCACACACATCACTGCATAATTAAGTATTTAATTATCTTGATATAATTTTTTATTATATACATTTGTTTTTTATTATATTTCTTACACTGCAATGTATAGCTTTTAATTTTTAGAAATTAAAAAATACTTTTGTAACATAGGAAGAGACTAGTTTCCCACAACACAGGGGATCCTAGTGTGGGGACTAGTGTATCTCTATTAAGTGCCCGTTATTATAATATGCAATTTTTACTGTATTCAAAACTGATTGTACACTGTGTTATGAAACAAATAAACGATTTATTTTTTTTATTTTTTTTTTAATTAATAACCTAAATAAATAATCACTTAAATGTTTTCAAAATATTTTCATACACAGTCAACATTGATTACATTTACCAAAAATATTAGTTCTACTTATATTTCTAAACTACTATAATAGGGCATGAAATAAAACTTATAAATAGTGAAATAAGGCTACCAGCTCACATTTTTATATACTTTAATAATTCTAATCTTTCTTACTAGTCTATGTAGGTACTGTCTACTTACACAGCATTCTCAGTAGGGTTCCCAGCCTCGTCCGTTGATGGAACAACTATAAGTTCGTTTGTATCATACATGTGATGCAGACCATGGTTGATCAACTTGAGAATGGTGAACAGCACGGCCACCAGGGCACAGTATACTAGCCAACCAACACTTGCTGGTGGGAAGTACTGGAAAATAAGTAGAAATACATAGTAATGGGCAATAAAAGGTTTTATAAGTAAGTAGATGTTTTAACAGGTATTTGTTAAGATGAAGGTTTCGTGTATAGAGTTGGCAAACCAATTCTAATGACAAAGTGTTTATTGTTCAGATAATGACTGTAATAAATCATATTACTTTTTTATGAAGTGATAATTTTATAATAATGTATGTTTACTGATATAATTGTTAATTATACATAATCATTGTATCTTTTAAAATCCATGGACAACGATGACTAATCGAAAGATGAAAACAACTTGGTGCATTGACCTGGTTTGTGGTAGCATGTTATAAAAGGTTAAAAAAATCGTTACTCACTAGGTACACAGAGAACGGTAGGCAGAGTAGAAACAGCCAAATGTAGAGATGCACCGTATTACAAAACAAATTCTGATGTGGGTCGTAAAACCAGCCGCCAGTCAAAGATGCCCAAATACCTTGGCGTAATATCTCTAACGTCTGTGAACCCATCTTACACGCTATAACCACATATTTACTTTTAATTCACTGTCCACTCACACAAAACAGTCCAAAGTACAATTTTATTCATATTTTACATCAGCTTATGTCCAAAAGCAGGTCTTTCCTTCCTACTGCCATTTTGTATGGGCAATACAATAACAAAATTTGCAATCATATGGTCTACGCAAAAATATTTTGTAGTTTTGTTTAAACTTAGAAGGGGGCGGGATTGAAAATAGATTCTAAGTTAATTATAATACAATTTTCAAAATATAGAGATTATTGAATTAAAGTATAGGTACACTCGATTGTCGAAACAACACTTTTGACTTTCGATTCTTTGACACATTCAAGTATCAACGTGACAGGTGCTCTAATGTTGCCAATTTTTTGACATTTTTGACATTAGCTTTGACTTTAGAGATGCGCTCTATTTTAAAAACCGATAAACGTAAATAGAACAGTTTATATTCGTAGTAATTTTGTTGTGTCTCTCATTCACAGTTTGCTATATCACCTTCATGGTATGTGACACGAAAGGCGCAATTTTGTGTATTTTTAAAATTAAAAGCAGAGTTTCAACAAAACCGTCCTTAGCGCAATTTAAAGTTAATTCATAAGTTGTAAATTATATAGTGTAGTGGTTTCTTTATGATATTTTTAAACTCTTATCAAAATGCCGGATATTGAGAAACTATTAAAACAAGCTGCTATGCAAGTTGGCGCTGGTGGTAGTGCAGGATTCGTAGAAGTGTGCATTATGCATCCTCTAGATTTAGTAAAAACAAGGCTACAACTACAAGCAACGAGATCATCACAGCACCATTCTGATCCTCATTATTACAACGGGATAGTAGACTGTATGAAAAAAATGCACAGGCATGAAGGATTACTATCTTTTTGGAAAGGAATTCTACCGCCGATATTAGCGGAAACTCCTAAAAGAGCTGTGAAGTTCCTCACTTTTGAACAGTATAAAAGATTTTTTATGTTTGGCTCACCAACACCAACACCTATAGTTAGTTTTATTTTATTCATTTTAATATTTTCTACAAATCAAAAATAATATTTTTATATTATCATACTAAAATCTTATTTTTTGTGATTGTTTACATTCACAGTTCATAATTCAACTGATACTTATTCAAATATGTATTTGTAATACGATGTCAGTTATTTCGTATTTGCATTGGTATTTGCTAATTAATTTTATTTACATTTCATCACATAATTACCTAGTTAGGTACCTATCTACTAATTATTTATCGCGGAAACGTAGGTACAAAATATATTAGTAATTTTTTGTAAATTATTTTTAACTTGAGTCTTGTTGGTTTTACTTTTAAGATTCAGTCATAATCACGTTTTAATTAATTAAATTTATTTTCTTGTAAATTTTATTGTAGGTAGGTACTTGATAATTTGTATAATATGTTTACATTCCACGAAAGTTTTATTATTCGTGAAATATTACGCAATAATAATGAAATAGATGTGTCGATAAACGAAAAATGAATTAATTACGTAAACACCATGCTTATCTATTTCTAATATTAACAACCTTGATTAATAAAACATACAAAAAATGTCCAGAATTGAATACCTACCCAGGACATGTTTTTAACTATATATTTTATATGGATGATAATCAGCTCTGAGAGGATTTGATTGGATTTAATCGTATTACGAACGATTGTGTGCAGTTATTCATAATTATTCAGAAAAGTGGATGTATAATTTGTGTAAAAGCAATTTTTTTTAATAAAACTTGCGTAGCAAACAATAATGATACTTCAGTTGAACAGATTTCAGCAATATCGGTCTTATAGATTAAAAAAAAAAATCGTATTTTTATTAGTTTGCCATCCACTTGCTCCTAAGCAATTTAGTCGTGAAAGCCGTTATCCTTTCAAGTTTCATTCCCTTTTATGTTTCTTTGGGTGACAACATAAATACTTACCATTAAATTAGCCTAGGTATATTTTTAAGCCTCATTTTTGAAAATTTAATAAATTACGTTCACCCAAATCCATTCAGCAGCTCAGATGTGAGAATTAAGACACATACTTTCGCATCCATAATATCAGAATAAGATGACAGGATACAATATTTGCCACAATTCGTAAATCTTAACTATAACTGAACATTTTTTCCAGACATTCGCACTAGCCGGCCTTGGTGCGGGTGTAACTGAAGCTATACTAGTAAATCCCTTTGAAGTGGTCAAAGTGACCCTTCAATCGAACAGGCAATTAGCCGCCCAAGTGCCCAGTACTTGGACAGTTACGAGGGAAATTGTCAGAGAGAATGGCCTTGGTTTTAGAGGGCTGAATAAGGGACTGACGGCAACCATAGCGCGAAATGGCGTGTTTAATATGGTTTACTTCGGATTCTATCATAGTGTTAAGGGGTACCTGCCGGAATATCAGGTTAGTAAATACTTTTACTTATGTTTCAGACTGGAACGAAAAAAAAAAACAATTTTTGGGTAATTTTTCTCACTTGAAAGCTACAATATTATAAAAAACAAATGAAAATGTTCAGCATTGTGCTTGAATTCCAGCATTTCATATTTCTGAGTATCGTTTGCATCTTATGATACCAACATGGAGATAACCTCGACCCGATCGTTCATAGTAACGTTTCATCTCAATCTTATCACTGTAGTTGTAGACATTTTTCCAATAAATAAACAATGAAACGTTTAACAATAATTTTAGACTAGATATCTCCCGCGGCATTTTTCGCGAAGACACTCGTTTTTGCTACAGTTGCATTAAAAATTCTATCTTTCAAATAAAAAAAATCTGTAAATAAATTGTAGGTATTTCACCTTCATACAAGTCAAATTTATATATTCGCAAAAGTTCACTTGACTCTGCAATTTTGGCGAAAAAGAGTACCTATGTATAATAATGAACTAATAAGTTCCATCATAAATATTACACGAAACTACTACAACGAACTAATACAATTTCCAGTACGAGATAGAACTATTCCTACAAACAGATGCATGCTGATGCTCACTATATTACTTGCTCTGTGGATGCTCATTGCAGCAATTTTAGAACATAAACTATTGTATAGCTAGTATAGGTAATACCTATTTAGGTCACGTACTTAAAGTGATTCATCGCGGCATCATTATGTGCCTCCTCATTTTATCTAAATAGGTAGGTACTCTGTTATCTGTATCGAAGCGGGAAGCCAGTTTACTATTGTATGAATAATTCTGATACTTAAAGAAAATAACAATTGTTTGTAACTTTCTAAATTAAGAAACGTAATTTTTGATATTTAATAGTGCGTACAGGGTATATACAGCACCTGAAGGGCTACCATGATAATTTATGTTATAGCAGTAGTATTTCCATTGTGGAAGTGATGATGCTAGACACTGTCATTTTTCCACACTGGAAAAAATACTGCTTTGAGACATCATGGTACGGGATTGTAAGGAGCATACTCTTAAGTCTTATGACTATAGATATAAATTTTTTCTCCAAGGAAACATTCAGACAGTAGTTATTGATAAGAAAGAAAACTGCTCAAAAAATTCTGAAAATATGCATCGCAAATCCTACAGGCTACAGTACATTAATTACTGACTACTATTTACTCTAGTGATATCTTATCTAAAACATCATTTATGATGTCATACATCAGCAGTAGGATAATAAATTAGCTCTCGAGACAGTATGTACCTAATCAAAAATTTCTTGATTCTATTGCTTTCCAGGATCCTCTCCTAGAATTTGGACGTAAAGTATTAATTGGATTTACTTCTGGTGTACTTGGATCCTGTGTGAACATACCGTTCGATGTAGCAAAGAGTCGAATTCAGGGTCCGCAGCCGATGCCCGGTGTAGTGAAATATAGTTCCACAACTGGGGCTATTTACCTTGTTTATAAGGAAGAAGGGTAAGTGTACTTACTATATTCAATTAATGTTGATATTCAAAACTATGTAATCAGTGTTGATTTAGACTACGAGTAACACATAATATCAATTATTATTTTGTTGATCACATGCAGTTGAATTTATGTTTGTTTAGAATTCAGTTGATCAAACAGTCTGGGTTCAAGATTCCAATTAAGAAACCATACTGTTGAGTTGATAAATTTTACAAATAGGGAGAAGGAGTTTTTTTTTCATATTTACAATGTCGGATACTATCCTGTACATATTACAGCCCAGTTTGTTTGTCGTGATGAATGAGTAAACTATACAACAGGATAGAAAAAAATCCCATAGCTATAAAATCTATGTTATAGCACTTTATGTTACTTTGTGTAATAAATATCATTCATAAAGTAATGTAATAAATTCATGTCAACAACATTTTTTTTAGGGGTGCATCCGATACCGATACCGATACCGATATATCGGCGATACTTCGGGTTAGCCGATATATCGGTATCGACGATATTTTTATGACCGATACAACGATACTTTTTAATTTAAAAATGTAGTGTAAACGAGCGTGTTGTCTCGTCTATTCCGTTGCAAATGAGGCATGAACAATGCTCGGGGAAACCCTTCACTTGTGAGGGTGTTGTTGAGTTGTCCCAATGAGATGAGATCGAGATGCAGATCCATTCGTTTTCTGGCGCAATGACGTTTTATACCCAAACTTGAAAAAAATTGCGCAGAAGTACTTTAGTTTCCAAATGAGTTCTGTTGCATCTGAGAGACTATTTTCCAGCGTAGGTCTTATTCAAACAGATTTGCGAAATCGCTTTCTCCGCAAAACTTAAGATTATGTACTTTGTTTTTTAAACAAAAATCTTATCAATGTTAATTTTAATTACTAAAATTTTTAATTGCCTAATTATGTCTCTACTTTTTATATTAATAAAAGGAAAATCTGACTTGTGATTTATTTATTATACCTTCATTTTTAACCGACTTCAAAAAAAAGGAGGAGGTTATCAATTCGGCCGGTATAATTTTTTTTTTATGTGTGTACACCGATTACTCTGAGGTTTCTGAACCGCTTTACGTGATTCTTTCTTTGTTCGATGCGAGATGGTGTCGAATTAGTCCCGTAAAAATTTTATTCGGATAGGCCCAGTAGTTTTTATTTTATGAGCATTTTTGTCTGTACTTGATGACTTATTTGAAATGTAGCAAGTAAATTTGATTCACTTCCCGGTAACCGATTGAGCTGAAATTTTGTATACGTATGTAAATTGGATAGCGATGAAACATTATCATGACATAGAGCTGATTTGATGATGGAATTGGAAGGTGGCCATAGGAACTCAGTAATATATTGACTCAACTTTATCGAGTTTGGGCTCGTTTGATTCGTGTTGAAAAATACACTAAAAAGTATTAAACAAAAATAACTATGTTAAAAACAACCGACTTCAAAAACGGAAAAGTAAAAAATAAAAAAGATTTGATATTATTAATTACTACATATTATTTAGATGTGCTATTTATCAAATAGGTTTGAAGTCGGTTGTTTTTAACGTAGTTATTTTTATTTTTGAATTCACAGTAAGCGTATCGGTATCGGTATCGGTATCGCCGATATTTTTATAAGAGTATCGGTATCGGTATCGTATCGGCGAAAAGGCGTATCGATGCATCCCTAATTTTTTTTAAAACTAGTAGGTTATGTTTGTGGTCTCATAAATCATACGAAGTTCTGCTAATTATATCATGATCTGCTTCTAAAAGGAAAATCAATTACACTCGATAATCTTAAAACAATTTTAGCATGGAGTACTGCCAAAATTAAACTTGTAACGCGTGAGTAACTGAACTCGCATCGTACCTGAAACTATATGTATAACTAGTTATGTTAATTCATTTCACGAAATCTCATCAAGGGCGTAGGGGGGTCAAAAATGACAAAAATGCCTCATCTTATCTATATATGCCCCCTGTGTTTACCATTACTTTATCTTTGTTTATCACCACCAGTGAGATGATACTATTATCGTGATGGGCGATAGCATTAGGTATTTTTTTATCTTAAGTACTTTCACCTTTGGAACAGTCTATGTGTAGATATCTATGAATTTTATGGGCAATATTATGTTTAATTCACCTTATATAACCTTCTTTTTTATTTTAATGAATACAGTTTATAAACTTGCTTGTTAAAAATTTACTATTCTCAAGTAGATACCTACATACAAATTGCTACATTCAATACTATTGTTTACTTGTATAGCAATCATAATATGTAGGTAGATGTGTGATAGTGAACTTTGAACACTGAATTAGAAGCGATTTACAATTTACGTAAATTACTTCGTCACGGCGCGGCATTGCAATAATAATTGGATGCCATCCAAGTGTTTACCCGAACAAATATTTGTTTTTACCTAAATATCAAGATTTTTTTCTCGTATTTACTTACTTGACTTCTTTTAAAACAGGTCAACGTTTTTAAGTAGGTAGGTATTTTCGCAAGGTGTTATTTACAGATTTGTATTTTAAGTCTTTTTCAACTGAAAAAATATTTTTAATTTTAGACTATTTTGAGCCGATTTTTATTTATTTCTCAACCAACTTCAATAAGAAATGAAAAGGTTCGCAATTGGAATGTATTATTTTGGGTTTATTACCTCAGAACATTCGATTGGGCCTTTTTTGTTCTTCGAAACTGCCTTCTGATTGGTACCTACCATTATTTTTTTAAACACATTCGATCAATATCCAGCCAAAATGGGTTAAGTACACCTGAAGCATGAAGTTTTTATTAGATTATCAGTTTAGATTAACTATTCTGTTTACTAAGATTTCATTAAGAATTTTTAATGAAAACAAAAGTGAGCCCATATAGGTACAAAAATGGCAAACGCTAAAGTTGAATAAATTAGCTCATATTAATCATGAAGTTGTATGACATAATATTGCCAACGCAAAGACACAGCAAAGATATTATTGGAATAAATAACTTTATGACGAGCTGTATGTCTCACTTTGAACATTCGCGATACGATCAAAACAGTAGGTATTGAATTTTAAAGCAAAATTTTCCACTGCAGCCTAGCAAACAAATATTAGGCTGTATGAAACGAATCTTGTTGTTCAAGACATATCTTATGTGTAACAACGATAAGCATTTTCCTATCATGTTTAAATGAACCTAATGTTGTAACTTGCAATATTAGTAAAAGAAAAAGTCGTGTTAGTTAGGTCCCTGACCTCTAATCACTTAAGAATGTCTGAACGGATTTTAATGATTTTTGTCTTGTATGAACATTATTATGTAATAATCGTATAGGAGGTAGCAACGTTGACAAGAGAGAATTTTAGTATAGTTGGTTCTTTGATATGCTGTTCCTCTTGCTATTTCGGTTATAGTCCGGGCTGTCTGGCTGGCCGCAGTGGTTGCGTTTATTAGTGCGCATCTTATCTGCACAGGAAAATATCCTTAATTTAAAGTCATTTTTTAACGCGTAATTTTTAATCTTTTGCCTTTAGATAGATCCATTAGACATACATTTTTTATTGCAAGACGTTTTTTCGTTGTTAAATAGGTGCCAGACGCAATTTTTATTTCAAAATAATTAAAATATCATCGAAATAAGTGAAATTCCATCAACATGAGTCCCCGTGAAGGATAAGTAATCACTGTGTTACTTATACTATATATAATATTCATTTTACTATTTACAATTTTTTTGCAACAATCTACCATGGTGCCTCCTTTTCCCAACGAACCTCAAATAGGACGTTAAATGTAAACTTGATAAAAACCAAATACATATCATCAAATTCATATTAATACCCAAAAGTGTAATAAATATGAAAGCATCTATTAAAAATATTAGTTTACTAATTATTTAATATAAGTATTAAAAAAGGATAATATAATATAAGTAATAAAGTTATTAGTTACTTATCTTTTAAGCGGACTCATGTTGATGTAATTTCACTTATTTCGATGACATTTTAATTATTTTAAATAAAAAATTGCGTATGGCACCCATTTAACAACGAATAAAACGTCTTGCAATAAAAAAATTATGTCTGATGGATCTATCTAAAGGCAAAAGATAAAAAATTACGCGTTAAAAAATGACTAAAGTTAAGTATATCTTCCTGTGCAGATAAGATGCGCACTAATAAACGCAACCACTACCGCCAGCCAGACAGCCCGGACTCTAACCGAAATAGCAAGAGAAACAGCATATCAAAATCCCAACTATACTAAAATGACTTTTTTTAAAACGTTGGTAGCTCCCGTACCATAACGTAAAAAAAAATTAAACAAAAAAATCGCGTTCGAAGACGGGGTAAAGAGCTAGTTTATTATATTTAATAATGATATATTAATTTTTTTGTTATGAGCATTATTAAATATTAGTGTATTTTTTTTTTGTTTCAGATTCCGAGCCTTGTACAAAGGACTGTTGCCAAAAGTACTCCGATTGGGCCCGGGTGGCGCAATCATGTTAGTCGTGTATGACTATGTTTACCATTTCTTAGAAACTAAGTTTGAAAACAAGCCAAACATTTAGCAGTATTTATTAATTAATGATTATAAACATATTTTTGTTTATAAGAATAATTAATGTGACTCACTGCCTTTAAATTTTGACGATGGATATTATAAAAAAAGATGTTCACTTTTTTGTAATAATAATTGTAAACTTTTATGTGTAGGTAAATTGAGTTACGTGTGATTGTGCTGTGATACATTATAAGACGGTTGTTACTTTTGTGATTAATTAATAACAAATGTTATATAATTTACCTTTTGTATTTTATAGGAATACAAATTTAGCATTTACTATAAATATGAGGCGTTGACTGTTTTTATCATTGTTATAAGACCTGATGTACTACTGCTGTTACGATAATTTTATGTCAATATTAGTAATTGTAATAAATGTTGTGATATTAAATATTTGTTTTTTTTTTTAATCTAAAATTTACGACATCTCCATGGATTACAAACAGGAAAATCGTTAATTAAAAACAAGACAAGTTTCACTTTCAAAGTTGTTACTTGATACAGCAACGGAATAGTGCTAGATAACATTATTATAGTGACACCACAAGTGACACTAACTAGGTAGTTAGTGCAGGTGTACTTAAATAGTTTGTATAATACGTAACTTCATATAGATCAAGCTGTTGCATCATTCATAATTATAGGTACACAGTCTTAGAGCAATGTTTGTTTTGAACTTTATCATGCTTTTAATTTTTCATGAGTAACCCTAGACCTAATTTATATCTTTTTAATAATTGAGATATTCAAAAATTTATCAATTTTATATTTCGTATAAACTTACCAGCAAGATATTATCTGTGCGTTTACCGATTCAACAGCACGTCACTACAAAATTTATTTGTGTAGAATAATATTAATTAAATTTTAATTAAATAAAACAAATTTTCTATCAACAAAAGAAATATACAGAAAAATAAAATTATTTAGATGATTTATTTATATGTTTATATATCTGATGGACAAATCCAAAAAAAATAGTAATATTTCTGAACGACTCAAACAAAAGTTTATTGAACTTTTGACATTAACACAGATTTGGCATCCATATTGCTTTGTTTTGATCACAAAAAGCGATGAAACTTGGAACTATGGCAAATTAAATATGAATTTAAAATTATTGGCGCATTTATTGTTTATTCTGAACTAAGTGTAAGCAAATTCTACTTTGTAGTAGAAATAATAAAAAAAACGAACTAAACAAACCAGGTAATGTATCGAGTTAAACACGTTCTCATTTATTGTCATAAATAGTCAACATAAATATATAAACGACTTATACATACTGATGAAATGCTATTTTAATACTTAATAATATGTTATAATAATACCTCTCGCAACAACATCTAAAATTTTCACAACAAAGTCACAAAATAAAAAAGTTTACAAAACTTTACTTAAACCGTATTAATTATAATTTCAGTCATGGAACAGTTACAAACGGTGCCGGCGAGCTTGCCGCACATAGTTCAAGTGTACCAGCCCTCAGTTTCCATCCATCCATCATTACACACGCAAGGAAAGCTCACTTATCAAGATGCCATAACTACCGACACATTACACCCTGTAACACAAGTCCACAACATACAAACGAACATACAGAACGTTCTCACACAAAACCAAACGGTCATGTCATGTCAGCAGATACATTTGCAGAATGTACATCAAACTATTCAACCAATACAGGGTGATTGTCCGCTAGAGATCACATCTCATGTGATTCTACCGCAAGTGCCGTTGTTTAAGCAGCATTTATTAACTGGTACTGTGCATCAGCAGTATTATGGACAGTATGATACATTTTTGAAGGAACAACAGTGTGTTATTGCTAAAGTTGAGCCGGAATTGCAGTTGATTGGGGAGAAGCAGGATGAGTGAGTATCAAATTTGCATGTAGTAATAAGATCAATTTAGTAGCACATTATTAGAGCATTAAAGAGGGCTGTTTTCTCAGCTCCTGTTGTTCTGTTATGCTTATTTGTCAGTGAAGTTATATATCTATAAGTGATAAATAGGGTTTGAACAAGTGGTAGAACAAGCTATAGCCTACAATATAAAGTTATAACTTTAATAGTGTACATAAAAAATTTAATTGTGTCATAACATAGCCTGTAGTGCAAAAAACATTCAATTGTTTTCTCGGTTCGGCACACAGTTTGTCTAGGTCAAAAGATCAAGACTTTCAAGGCAGTAGATTGGTAAATTATGATCACCTATTTTGCTTATAATTAATATAAATATTATTTTAGCTACTAGACTAGATTAAATGTTTACATATTAGTTACAGATCAAAACCAGAGAGCAATCAACAAGTGAACATAGAAATAGTGCTCAAAAAGAAGCGAACGCGCAGCCAGCTTCCGAACCCAAGTAAATGGGCCAGTAACGTCCGCAAGCAAAAGCACCAACGCGGCGAAGCATACATCAGTCGCCGAGGAAAATATGTCCCTGAAAGATGTGTCCGAAACACGAAAGACTGCCTAAAATCCTGCCGTTACAAATGTAACGAACAAATCAATGACACAGATCGACAGCACATCTTCAAAGCTTTCTATTCCTTAAACGCAAACGAAAAGAAACATTTTTTGTTAAACACAACAGAACGAAACTCAGTGAGACATAAAGATCACAAGCATAGTGATGGTAATTTTAAACGGAATTATTCGTTCAAGTATTTCTTTTTAGTTCGCGCAGTGCGATACGCGGTGTGTAAGAACTTCTATCTAGGTACATTAGCAATATCACAGAAACCAGTGTATAATGTGCATTTGAATAAAACTGACTTGAATTTGCCGAAACCAGATGGTCGAGGGCTTTCAGAAGCGAGTACTCATTCTATACCCAACGAATTTAAAGACAGAGTGAGAAGGCATATAATGTCATTCAATACTATTGATTCTAAGCCTATAAAGCAGTTTTCTACCAAGAAACAGTATTTAGAAGCGAACATGAATATAAAACAAATGTACACTATGTATTGTAATGAGTGTGAAAGCGACAGTGTGACGCCAGTGAAAGAGTCAATGTATAGGAAGATTTTTAAGCTTGAATTTAACTTGCATTTTAAGAAAGATAAGACTGGACAGCTTTGTTGTAAGTGTAGAGGGCCGGTTAAGAAAAAGTGATGTTTATTTTATGAATTGAATTTCAAAAACAAGTGTGCTGGGTTTCCAAATTAATGAAATCGTGGAATTTTTATATACAAGAAGAATAATATGACTACCTATTTATTTAGGGCTGATTTTTCAATCCTTGGATAAAACTTATCCGTCCAATAAAGTATTACACAACAATATAAAAATGTCACCTTAAACTGACAAAATACGGGTAAGCCACACATTTTTGAAATGGTTGTACAATTCGATATTCGAAAAATAATTTTTAACTGAGGATTGAAAAATCGGGCCTTAAGAGAAGAAACAATATAGTATTTATTTAACTGATATGAGATAAAGTCTTGTGTTTGATTTTACGCTAGTATTATAGTTAGTACATTTTGAAATTTAAGATTTTAACGGATTTTA